>MU228150.1:1655560-1683488 GCA_018584345.1 Thuja plicata | reverse complement strand
CAAATAAACTTCCTCATACATTATATAAACTTACTATAACCATATCAACTAACTTTGGAAGTTGAGTTGAATAGTTAAGGCCTAAAACATAACCAAATACTACTTTCCCTCTAAACTCTCATGTAGCTATTACTTTTATTTAAATATTTTAATTTTAAACTATGAAAATGGCTTTATTGAATGCCAAAACTTCAACCTAATGACTTCTAACACCTTGAACTTGCTTAATGACCTGTTCTAGACTCTTAGGACACAATTTTATGCTTGGACACTATTGGTCCACTTACAAACTATATTTTAGTCTTTTAAGGACATTGCAAGTTTATTAAATGCATTACATCATTTGAGAGTATTACAATAATTAAGAGCCATTATAGGTTCTAAGACCTTCCAATTGATCTCCTGACTTTGAGGGTGTCCTCCCTTCCTCTAGTCTTCATGGAATGTCTTCATACTTTGATTGTTGATCCTTGGTGCTCCTGCACCACCTTCTCTAAATATGAATCACATAGTGACATCCACCATGGATACTCCCAGAGAGTGGATCTGTCATGGTTACACCCATGAGTGGAAATACAAATGAACACATCATCATGGCTAATCACATGAATGATGAAAGAATAGGTATCACCTCATCGTGACATTAAACATTGTGGCTTATCCATGGATATTACCTCGCGTGATATCCATCATTATAGTTTTTTTCATAGATATCATCTCACGTTATATCCACCATTATGGTTCTCCATAAATATCACTTTACGTGATATCCTCCATTATGGATTTTCATAGATACCACCTCACGTGATATCCGCCATTATGGATTTCCATAAATATCACTTTACATGATATCCACCATCATGGATTTTCATAGATATCACCTCACGTGATATCCACCATTATGGATTTTCATAGATATCACCTCACGTGATATCTACCATTATTATAAGATCATCACGTTACAATTATGGTAAGATGTACAAGTGTTCATCATTGTGAGATCGTCACCTCACAATGATACTCGTCATAGTTCATCCAGAGGGTAAACACACAAGTACAAGAAAATCACCACGGACTCTCTCACATGGTGTTGTCATGGTGTCACACACGACATCCACCATGAATCATATCATAGGGTGGATCCACCATGGCTACTCCCAGAGGGTGGAGCAAGGGCTTTCACCTCGCACCTCTCTCTGACAAAGAAGAATGCATTACAAGAGTTGATACCTCAAACTTCTCTCTCAGAGAGGAATGTATTAAAGAACATCTCAAGAAACCACTGATACTGAGACTCCCTCTAAACAAGTGCTTCGTTCTCCACAACTCCAAGCTTGTCTCAAAAGATGCACAAACTTCACTTTGGCAAGAGTCTTGGTGAGAATATTGGTTGTTTGTTCTTCAGTGACAATATACCTCAACTGAATAGCATTCCTATGCACCATATCTCTAATATAGTTTGCATCACTCTTGGTGAACCCCAAGCTATCCAAGAATATCATGACCAAGGTGTCCGCATAAAGGCAATTTAGCCTGCACACATGAATTAATGACTCAAAATTCATGAACATTATTCAAGAGTATGAAATACTTATCTCCTATTGATAAATATTGCAGCCCTTTGGTAATCAAAGTGTTGCATCACGCCGAATATGTTCACGATTGAAGTGTGCGACATTAGTCTACCGATCTGCTTTAGATTTAACATAACGGATAGACACTAGCAAATCCGATACCTTCCAAGGAATGTTTTCCTTCCAACAATGTGAAGCTTCAATCAGATAGTGTGTTCTTTTGTTCATTTTAATACCCTCTAGCATTGCATCAAGAACATCATGCATACCAGTTGTTCTAAGTTCCAAGTCAAAATGGCTTTCAACCCTTTGCTTGGTCATAGTCTTAGCCACTCCCTTTGAACGACGACCTTCAAACTATCGGGCCAGCAAGTTCCCAAGCCATTCTCCACACAGGACCACCAGAGTATTCATCGGACTCGGGTAGTATTCACACCATTCACTGATATTATCATAATCGTTGTTAATACTCGCCCATCTCGGGTCTGTTAATATGATTGCATATAAACATTGTTGTCCTACTCATTCATAAATCTTGTCACCTTATAAATCACTATCCATTTATGATTTCACTCTAATTGAACCATTACCATCATTTTGGACAGCAAGCACATAGACATGCCTTCTATATTTTTGTGTTTGAGACACTCATGGGGACGATATTTGTAGGCCACGCCGCAAGAACATTAACTCCAGGACCTATGACGTCGGGTTTCAGGATTTCGGGATCCTGAGCACTCGGACCCCTTGACAAAAAATGTCATAACAGTCGGCGCCTCTTTGGTGCCGAAAACAGACCCCTGAAAATCAATTGCGGCAGTTAATGATTTTTGCGTAAGCTTTAATGGTGATTCCATATTTGCAGCCGATGTAAGTCGTCGACAAAACATGGGCATTTTGGTATGATTTCCTCCCTGGAAGTTTTATCTGCCACCAATATCATCCCCATGCCTCATGTTGCTTTGCATTGATAGTGCGGGCCTCCCACAGTCCGCCAGCATATTGGAGTTGTGCATCAAATAAAGCCCCATCTCCCTTCATGTTTTACACGGTAATCCCACTTAGCGGCAGTGACAATGCGGCTCTTCAAATAAATCTCAGCGAATAAAGGGATACGACAGAAATAACTCAATTTGGGAATAATGAAACTCTATGCCAATGTAGTTACTGCCTGTGGAGAGGTCACCAAATCGTAGCCCACCAATGATCACAAAGGATGCACAAAATTAAATAAATTGCTCAAATAATCTGTGGGCTCAGGAAATGGATGAAAGTTTATAACACAAGGCAAATAGATGGCTAGAGAACAAATGTCCAACTTCCTTAACACATCTCGTGTATACTCATAATTTTGGCTCCTATGAACTCTACACATCCCACATATACTCAGAATTTCGTATGCTGTGCAAACCAATGGCTTCTATGGATTAATCTCAATATTGGTATATATGAAACTTTGGCACAATTATATGAAGATCCCCAAGACGGTATAAATTCAAACTAATAATATTCCCTCTTGATAGAGAACTCTTTTCAAACGATCCAGAACTCTTTTCGATTGCCTGTTAGAGAAGGGTGTGCTCATTGGTATTTCTCCTCATCTCAGTCCCAATTTAGTGAGAAGAAAACATATTACAGGAGCGTGATGGTCACAGAATGATTTCACCCGAAAAGAGCAGGTCAATCAAAGCTCCCTTAAACCATTATAGGGACCAATCTTAAGGGAGAAATCGCAGATACCATTGTGTTGTTGCACAAACTAAGGGGAAATGGGGACATGGTGTGCCTTGAAGAGTGGATGTTTTTCTTTGTACAAATAATTTGTTCTGAGTATGCTTACATCGACTATGAAGAATTAATCAGTGATCGTATCCATTCACTGATGAATTAGTTCCCTCTTAACAATTTATTTTACATGTCATATATCATTTATGCCCTAGCTTGCATACAATACTGCTCAGGCTTGGCACGTGCGGAGGATTTTGATGATGATATCCAAATCTATGACTTCTACCCTAGCTTACAATTGCACAAGAGCTACGCCAATTTCGGAAGAGTTAATGATACATTTACCATGAAATTTGCTCAAGAATTGCAGGGATGTCTTGAACGGAGAATCTACCCTGTAGCTGTTGCGGTGATTTTGGAATACATCATTTATTTCATACAGTTCCCGACATTCACATACATTAGAGTGGGTTTTTTTTAATGATTTCCCTTACAAGTTGCCAAGGTATGTTGATGATAAAATTATCATGATAGAGTTGTATAAGCAAATTGTCGAAGTCAACAAAAGGTGTGCGAAAAAGCACAAGGCTGTCATTCATTTTCCTATTTCAATAGGTGCGTATTTGTGCTCTTCCAATTCAAATACAATTAATATTGCCAAGGCTGCTAAAAAATATTCAATGGATACTTGCAATGTCTTAAGATCACATTTTGATCCAAGTAACTATGTGCGATATAATTTGCAACTTGGTTATGCCTACCGCCATGTGTCTACTCTTGAGGATTTCTAGGCGAATTGTGTGGTTGACTTTGAAATGAGGAAAAGATCTTGGTCCCTGCTAACCATTGATCGGATACAAGAATACAGGTTTGCATTGGATGTGTAGGGGATAACAAAGGATATATTTGATTTACTAGACCATGTATATTATGCAAAAATTCAAAAGACTCCCCTTAAGCCAATTAATTGGGATATTCTAGAACTAGATGACATTGATATAAGGATTGCTTCGATTCTGAAGAGAACCAAGATTTGGATAGAGAGGAAGAAAGGTGGGAAGAAAGGGACTACATCATCACAAACCTTTGCATCCCCTGCACAAAATACCCTTGCTTCTGCAACACCAGCAACCCTTGTTTTTGTCACTCCAACAAAGGTTTCATCAAACGTTGCAGGAGGAGGAGATGAGCCACCTCTAGAGAAAGAACACAACATAAAACCAACTTGTGCGTTTGGCTCTTTACCCCACATAGACCTTACTGAAGAGGATGAAGTTGAAAAGCACAATTTGGAGGTTCCACAAGAACAAGAAGCTCAAGAAGAAGAAACTGTGGAAGAAAGAATAGAGACTCTTCAAGAGGATGTTGATTAGAGGGGTGAAGCAACACAAGATTCACCATCTTCAAGCTTAGGTCCTAGTAAAGTTCTCAAATTTCATTTTTCAAAGCCAACTCAAATTGTCAAACCACCTGTGAAGAGGACTTTGTTTATTGATTATGAATCTTTGAAAGGTGTCACTCAAGATCTTACCACTCCAACTTGGTTTGAAGAGACCTTAGAGAGGAGAAGAAAAAGAGACACAAATGGGAAACCCTCCAAGGAAGTTGTCTCACAGCTATTGCAGACCCCAGCTACCCAAAAGGCTAAGAAATTAAAGACGATCTCTAACTTTGTAGAGGATGATCAGACAAGGCATGTGTTTCTTGAAATAGGTCAACCCTTACTGCAAAAAGATCCTTATACAGTCACAGTGACTAATTTTCATGTGACAAGGGTGGATACAGGTGTACCTAAATTTGATCGAGATATAAGGATGTGGGAATATGTCAACCAACAGATACATGACAGGCAAGAGAAAACAAATATGGATAAAGAGAAACTAAAGGTTGTGGTTGGCTTACTTTCAGACTATCTTCAAAAGTTGTTTGCACCACTTTCTTCTCAGATAAAGAGTACATCTGACGCTATAATGGACCCTACTGATGACAAGAATGTGCCTTTGATTTCACGCTTACAAGTTGACAGTCATTTTGGAAGTGTAACCAGAGAATGGGTGGAAGAGCTTGAGGTGTGAGGTATTTTTTTCATCATTAGGCTAAGTGAATCTCTTGATGCCTTGATAATAGCTCGTAATCATATTACTTCAGAATTGAGGATGGAAAAAATGGAAGAGAACTCTTATAAGCAGAACATGAAGAAAATCAAAGAAAAACAGAGATGATAGAAGATACTGCTATGAGCCTTGGCCTAATGCAATCACCCAAAGAACCTCTCCATAAATGGACGTGCAACTTGGGGTTTAAACTCGAATGTATTATTAAGAGCACTATGGAGTTAAAAGAACATGTGGAAGATATCGAGGAGCATATTGATCAGATAAAAACTTATTTCTCAAATATTGGTTGTGATTCGCATCAAAAGGGAAATAAGAAGGTAATCATTGTGGAAGAATTGAAAATAATTTATCAGCAGAACAACGATAATGTAACCAGTCCACAAGTGTATTGCAAGGAAGAGCATCAGAAACTGACCAAGATTGATGTGACACTCATGTGGTGCAGTAATCATTACATTACCTTCAATGCGAAGGCCAAGGAAATAAAGGAGAGTACTACCTACTGGACAATTAGAAATTCCAATGTGAATGTACCAGAATTTGATGACATAACTCAGGTGACAGTGGCTCTACACAAGTATAAGGAAAGTCAAGGAACTCAAGAGGTGGCTACACCCATCAAGGAAAAGGAGAAGAAATTTGCAAGTGAAAAAGGAGAAAAATGGCCTCGTGACACCTGTGCTTGAAGAACTCTTTGGTTACTTATGTTTACGATTAGTTCTTTTTTTCAAAAGACTCTTTAATTATGTTTTAAAAATTTATTTAAAAAGGCATTTGCTTTGCAATCATCCCATGGGGAAGGTGAAAAAGACTATTTATATGCATTTGAAACTCATAACAAACGATCGACAGTTTTGGTTTGGATTCCCCATTTTGCTTTGACAATCAAATGTGACTTCGAATTTGAATTAATGTTGTTGTTCATTTAGATTTGAGTTTCGGCTCTCTTAATAGAGGAATGAAGAAATGGAGTGAATAGAATGAGTTGTTGATGTTCAACTTTGTTTTGAAATCCATAATTCAATAAGTGTTATGTGAGACACTGTTTACTCTATTATGTATCTTTCCCTTATGTGAGCAAATTTCATTCTTGCAATTTAAAAGTTAGTCTCTAGTTTTTCATCTGAGTGAGAAATAGAAGTTGACACTATTTTTATGTCAGAAAATACCAAAAAGAAGTTTTGTTATAGTTTTTCGGTGGATGTTTCATGGTGATGGATATTCACTTATGTCTTTCCCTGCTTTCTAGTTGAAAGAAAGCTCATTAATTAGTTAGAAGTTTCAAACATATTCATTGCACATCTGTGATAAGGGAAATTACCTTTAAATTTAGAGATCAAACTATTTGACAGTTTGTACCACTGTTGCTAATAGAGAGGCTTTTCCAAGGGTTTGAGTCAATATTATTAAAAGGCCAATCTGTTAACCAACAACATCAACCAGGTAAAAACTGTGAAACAGAAATGGGATGAACAATTCCAAAGTCCTCAAGTTATTTATCAAGGGATTCTTCCATAGAAGAAGAGTAGTTGACTTGAGGACAAGTCAAAGTTTTGTCAAGGTGGTGGTGTTTACCAGAAAATGAGATACAAACACTGGTCTATGTAATCTAGCAATAAAGTTCCCAAATAGATAATTTAGGGAATAGGGTAGGCTATAAAGATACTATCTAGAGGTTGCGTCCCTAATAGTAGATATCAGTATAGAAAGGATATCTAGACACTAAGAGACCGAAGAGAATGAGAGAATAGAGAAGATTAAGATATAGAATACAAAGTAGATACAAGGAGTATACTTCACATATTGAGATATTAATATAAAGAGACCTTATTACTATCCTAATATTGTGTAGGATGCTTCTTTTTGAGTAAGCAATATTACTTCACTAGATCCAAATTGCATATATTTACTAGCTCAATAGGACCATGTCTAGGGTTATAGACTACAACTAGCATAAATCCTCTGGGAACAGAAACGACGGTTTGTCTCCTTCAAATTTGTTGCTAATAGTGAGCTTATGTATTCTCCGTGTGGCAAAAAAAAAAATTAGAGAGAGAGAACTCATGCACTATGAAACAGCGATCTTTGTTGCATTTTGGTTTCAAACCACCCTAATTTGGGTTGGTTGTTTGCTTGATGATGATCTTTTAGTTATGATTTAGGTGTTTCACTTGGTTGTCCTTTGTAGTTATGTTATGCTTAACTCTTATTCTTATGCTTAAAAGGGTCTAGCCCCTTTCAAAATCCTTGCTTTTATTAATTAGACCATGATAATGTATTTTATCGAAATCATAAATATTTTGCATTTTAACTGCTAATTAGATTAACTGCATTCTCAACCAAACAAATGTAATACACTGTCTAGAAGAGAGCTGCTAATTAGATTAACTGCTTGATTAAGGATTTCAAAACATCTGGGTAACTTTGGTTAATTATGGCCCACAATTGTGTAGCCCCGTTCATATGAATGATTATACAGAACTACTCAACAACGATGACTTTTAACACATTGTATAATTTATTTGATGACATCTCTTCCACGTAGAAGCAATTATAGACAACAAAAACATATTGTTTTTCTACATCGGTAGAGATGTTAGTTTACCCAAAACCACCTCACTTCTGACTTACTCAACATTGTCTTCTCTTCTAATAAAACCATCAATCCTACATAAAAGACCACATCTTTTGTAAAAGGGCTTGTGGTCATTTGGTAGGATCATTTGGTTCTCATATTGAAGAGCAAGGTTCCATTCTCCAGGACATTTTAACACTAGTAGGGTAGTGCTCAAGTGATATTCCCAAAGTAGGCCCACAGGGAATGGAGGAAAGGAAGGAGGAATAACGAGCAGTTCCCTTGCAGGAGATGAAGGAGAAAGCTTTCAAGTTATAGGAGAGAGAGAGATGGAGAGAAGGAGAAAGAAGGTGACAAGAAGGAGAAAAATTCAAGTCATGATATAAAAACAATAGGGGTAAGAGTTCGAATATAACTACAATAGTATCCCCCCTACCGATGGAGCATTCATTAAAGTGGTAACCCTACAAAATGAATTGTATGGGATGTGGGTACCATGAACAAGCCCTCACAATTCAAGGGTAAGGGTGACAATAAGAACCAGTGTTCCACGGGGACGAGTCCCCTAGGTTTTTGGACCCGTTCTCGTACAGGGGACGGAACGGGGACGCGGGGACCGATTTTTGTCATCCCCAAGTCGTCCCCAAATGGGTCAAATCGGGGACCGTCCCCAAAACGACAATTTTTGACCAGCCGAAACTTGGGGACGGGAATCAATACCGAGGACGGCGTGGTCGTCCCTCGGCCGTCCCCTGTACTGATTCCCGTCCCCTATTTTCCAGCCGACACTTGGACGGCGCCTAAAGCAAAAAAAATATTTTTTTTAAGTTTTATTACACCGAGCGGACCCCACGTGACTTCTAGGTTATAATTAAATAATGTAAACCCTATTTTGAGCATTAAAACACTAAAAGTGTAAGTCTCCTTCTCATTTGTAGTTTTATGAAAGTTGCTAAGAGGAAGAGGAAAACATAGAGCAGCAACAGCGGTGAGGAAAGATTGCATTTTGGAGTTGCAAGAGGAGGTTTTGCCTTCATATCTTCTTCATTCCAGGTATGTATTTCATTTTCCTTTTGTTTGTTTCAAACTTTGTTGCCATTTTTCATTTTTTTCATCACATAGAGAGGGCATTTTGGATGAAACATTGAAATATCTTTTTTTTTAATAACTTGCGGCACTATATTACATTGGAAAATCTGAAAACATGAGTAGCAGTGAGAGTGACTATGAGGGAAGTAGTGATAGCATGGATGTTGCTATGCAAGAAACAGAAAATCAAATATCACAAAGAAAAAGACCTAGTTCTAGGGCAGCCATAGGGGGGTCCTCAACTAATGCGGATGTTCATAGAGAAGATGCAGCAACCTCTAATCCATTTGAATGCCCTTCCCAAAAACTTAAAAATTATGCCAAAGGCCCATTCAACCCTAAGAAACCTCTCCTGCAATTTGCCTCAAGAGTAGACCAAAATAAGAAAAAAAACACGGGGGGCAGTATAGGGAATGGGAGTGCCATATATGTAAGAAACATTATTTTGGGAGCTACACTAGAGTGTATTGCCATCTTTTATGGATAGGTGCGCAAGGAGTCAAGGATGCAAAAAGATTACACAAGATGAAAAACTTGAAGCCACTAGATTGCACATGGAGGGGGGGGCACTGAAAATGGGGAGTCCAATAGAGAGTGTGCAAGCCAATATGCCTATGACTAGCACAACCACTACCACTCCCACTACTAATAGCGGAAAGGGAAAGAAGACCAAAAGAGAAACAAATGTTGTTGATTTGTTTAATGTACAAGCAAAAGAGAAGGTTGAAGAATCTATAGGTAGGTTTCTTTTTGCTCGTGGTATACCATTCCAGGTGTCACGTTCTTCATTTTATAAACAAATGTGCAAAGATATATATGTTGTTGGTCCCTCATTTGTGCCACCTGGAGAGACAAAACTACACACCACTGTCCTTGATAAAGAGTATTCAAAAGTAAGCATTTTGATGGAGGATATGAGACAAACATGGATGACTGATGGATGCTCTATCATCATGGATGGGTGGACTGATATCAAACATCGACCTCTCATTATTCTTATTGTCACTAGCACAACAGGCTCTTATTTTCTTAGAGTTATTGATTGTTCAGGGAAAAGGAAGGATGCATCCTTCCAATTTCAGATTTTGAAGGATGTTATAGAAGAGGTTGGACCTTCAAATGTTGTGCAAGTAGTCGTTGATTCAGCTCAGGTGTGTAAGTCAACTGGATTGATGGTGGAGAGTACTTATAGGCACATTTTTTGGACCCCATGTTGTGTACATGCATTGAACAACACCTTGAAGGACATTGGAAAAATTGTCTGGATAAAGGCTATGGTGTCTGAGGCTAGAGATGTGCAAATGTTTCATCACACATCTCTTGCATTATTTAGGACATTTTTCAAGAAAGAATTCCTCAAGCCCGTGGAGACTAGATATGCTAGCTACTTTATTTTGTTGGAGAGGATGCTTGAAGTCCAAAAGGCCTTACAATCCATGGTGATCAATGCAGAGTGGAATAGATGGCATGAATCAAACACACCGGATGGAAGAAGTGTGAAACAAAGAGTCCTTGATGATAATTGGTGGTCTACAATGAGGTAAGAAACTTACATAATTGTTATTGTCGATTTAATAAAATTTTAAATTATTTCTCATTTTAGCATTCACTGATTTTATTATTTAAGAAATAAGAATTTTAAAATTTATGGTGTTTCTAACTTGTAACTTGTTTGCATCTGCAGATACATTTGTTCCTTCATTGACCCTATTGTGCGGGTTATTAGATATGATGATACTGACTCTCCTAGCCTTGGAGAGATTTATGAGACCTTTGATAACATGCTTGGGCAGATCAAGCAAGTTATTCATGCCAAGGACCCTACTTTGGGGTTTTATGAGGAGCATCTTAAGCTCATTGTGATGAAACGGTGGAACATTATGAACACCCCACTTCATATGGCAGCCTATGCTATCAATCCTAAATGGTATGCAGCAAGACCTGGGAGAGTGGTTACATCTAGGGATGAGGAGGTGAGTCTCAAATCTAAAATCTAAAGTTCTCAATTTAAATGTGAAATAACAAGTTGAAAAGTAGATCTCTTCAATCTTCAATGTTCATTAATCATTATTTGACATTTGTTAATTTACTATGTTTTTTATTTGTTCAACTCAGGTGAAGGAGGGCTTCTTCAAGGCCCTTGCAAAAATGTACAATAAAAATGATGTTGGTAGACTTTGGGAACAATGTATTGACTTTTCCAAGCTTCGTGGTCCAACCTTTAGTAGACCAGAGGCGAAGACGGATAGAGCTACATTGGCTCAAAGGGACCCTATTGGATGGTGGACATGTCATGGTAGAGATGCCCCTGAGCTGAAAATTTTTGCCACTCGTCTTCTTTCACAGGTTGCGAGTTCCTCCGCAGCAGAGAGGAATTGTTCCACATATAGCTTCATCCAATCAATCAAGAGGAACAACCTTACCTCTAGACGATCGGAGAAGTTAGTGGTTGTTCATAGAACATTACGTCTACAGGATCGACAGGGTGTTCAGTATCATCAGACTCCAGCATTACGTTGGTATGTTAGTCCCGAGGACGCTATGCAAGTTGAGGAGGAAGACACACCTCTAGGATTGCTTGGGGTTCCATTGCATGAGGAAGATCCTCAGCCTACCAGTGACTCAGAGACTGACTTTGATAATGATTTAGATTCCTAGAGGACAGCCATATATTTGGCATATACTATTTGTAGATACATTATTGATTTTGATTATTATGGACATCCGATTATGGAGTTGAACTTCTATGTTATTGTTTACTATTTACTTTTAGTATTTTAGTTGGACTTCTCTTTATGTAATTTTGATTGCATGCGTGATACTTGGAGCCTTTGGGCTTTTTTGCTATATGTACGCCATATTTTTACAATGAAAGTACTTAGTATTTTAATTTTGTTAATTTGCTATGTATTGAGCCTCTAAATGTCTATGATGAATGATTTATCAATGTTATGATATGCATATTTGAATTCTCTCTATATATAAAAATTCCCCTATATAATTGTCGTCCCCTAAAGTCCCGTCCCCTAAATTTTGGCTTTGACCCGTACTTGTACCGAAAACACGTCCCCGTCCCCGTCCCCGTCCCCGTCCCCTAAAACATCCCTGTCCCGGAAACTCCATGGAGCATAGGTAAGAACTCCCACTACTTAATGTAAAAATAAATATATATCACTACTTTTACCAAGCATTAACTAGTCTGCGTTCAGAGAAATAGAAGAAATACTTCAAAACAGCTAAAAATAGCCTATCTAAAATTTTGGTCATGGAGAAACATTAGAAAAACGTGTAAACAGATGATGTTTGAATAAATTATCACAAGTAGTTCAAGAATAAATAATGGCAACAACTCAGGATGTAACAAGCATTTCTTCATTACTTTATTCTATGCACACCTTGTGCCATAACAAGTATATGTCAATTATTTTACAGAATTCTTAGAATACAATGATCCCCACCCAGCAATTCCATTCCTCGTATAATCTCTTCTACTGTTGTTTGTTGTTGTATATTCTGTGTCATTAATTTACATGCTATTCAATTCAAAAGCTATCTCAATGGGACTCAAAATTACAAAATTTCCAAACTACCAGTCTTTGTAACTCGGAATATATTTATTAGACCAAATTTATAAATTGAAACCTGATCAGGCATTGCCGCATTATCCTCGGCTCACCTAGCACCCTGTGATGTTCTGTCTTTCTAAAATACAGACCTCTCTGAAGTCACTAAAAAAGCATAAACAATTTTGAACAAATGTGACCAAGAGGGAAAAAGTGAAGAACTACTCTACGCAGCATCAAAAAGGGCTTGCACTACATCATATTCAATGTAGCAACCATATCATTGATATGGAAATATGAGTCAGAAGTCAGAAGTGATGATTGTACTGAAAATATTGAACCTCTCTGAGTTTGTGCAAATCACAAACTATTCAATCGGAAATTCAGATTGTCAACAAGATCTTCAGATGTTCCTTTTAAAAATTCTTTGGTAATGCCTTATATAGCATTCAAATAACCTTGTGTCAGATCTATTTCCATGTGTTGATTTAAAAAGTGAATGCCATTTATCTACAAGCATAAATATTTATTGAACAATGTCAAATATTTGAGTGCTAAAAAAGAAAAGAGACCCATACACTCTTTTATGTATATTGAATTTCATTTATGATAGATGATGAAAGAAGCTTTGGAAGCATCCCAACATCAAAGATAATTTTAGAGTACACTCCTACAGGTTAAAAATACAGATTAAATCACCGACAAAGTGATCTGCAAGCTGCCTACAATGAAATTATACCTGTTTCGTCTACAGAACAAGTGCTTGCAATCCTATAATTAGAATGTTTTGTCTTGATAGGTCCAGAATTATTCATGCGTCTGGCCCTACCAAATGTTTTGGGGTTAAAGTTATTTGTGTTGACTTGAATATTTTTTCTGCCCTTGTAGCTTACAGAGCTAGCAAAAACCCTCCCATCTCCCAATTGCTTCAGAGATGATCCAGGAGTATGTCTTTCTGGATCAATATTTTCACAAGTTTCGGAAGAGTTCAAATCAACATGAATCGTTGCTTCTGAATTACTTTCCTCATTTTGATCACCAACCTGAGAAAGAAAATTATTTGGATTGATATCAGAGTTTTGACACTCATCATTAGATGTTCTGTCTGTACCTGAATCAGATGCCAATGAATTGTATATTGCTTCAGGTTCTAAACTAGCTCCTGGCTTATGCCCTGCTGGAAGACCCCTAAAAGCTGTAGATGTAGATGATGAGTTTCTAGACCAGTTTCCCTCTGCACAAGTTGAACTAACACTCTGAATCCCAAGAGCTTGTGCAAAAAGCCTTTGAGCAGCTCTCCCAGGAATGTGTTTATTTTGGTTCCGCCCTGTTTGATTCTTTGGATTTGTTAACTGTGATTCACTTGTTGAAGGAGGTTCAACATCAACCCTTGATTGGTGCAATTCTTCAGGCCTCACCTTGGATGCTGAGGGCCTGTTTCTACCTTGTTCAACACCAGCGTTAAACTGTGGGGAATTCTGGTATGAAGTATCATCTTGAAAATTTTCTGTTGCAGAAGCATTGCTACTTCCAATTCCAAGCCTTGAAGTTGATTCTATGGTACTCTTCAAAGGACCATTTGCTAAAGGAAGCCCAAGTGCTTGTGCAAACATCCTCTTAGCTGCTGCCGCAGGCATATGTCCTAAACTAGCCTTTACCGGCTGCTGAACCCCACTTGCAACTTCTGATGTATTAATCCAGCTTTTGTCTGGCAGTTTCTCATCTAGAAAAGGTTTGTCTGAAATCGAGCTCTTACCTGTCATTTTATTATCCATGGAAAGAATCTTTGAATTCAAGATTTTAACTGGCAATCTTTCTGCTTCTATAACAGTAGGGTATTTTGATCCATCGTTTGTGAAATGTGGACCACCAACATGCAGCAAATCATCAGGGTTTCTCTGCACTGTTTTCATCTCTGCAGGTGCAACTTTTGTATCCGCATTCCCATTAGTGCATAAAACATCTCCATTTATGCAGTTGTTTGTCATTATTTTAACAGCTACAGCAGATGGCTCTTCTGAACTAACCCTCGCAGCATGCCGAACTTGAACTTGGGGCAGTGCGCCATTCAAGCATTTATCCGGTGCCTTCTCATTTACTTGTGGAGCCTCTATAATCTTAGCTAAATCAGGCTTCTCACAAGATGCATCTACCATTATCCTCTTGCCTAGAGCATGAGCAATCATTCTGCGAGCAACTAATGGTACAGTTCTAGGCCTAGGAGTTGCCTGCTCCCTCTGCTCATCATTTTCTTCACATGAACTTAGAGAAAAAATTCGCTCACGTGCAGCAAGGTAGGCAGCTTCCCGCTCTTCAAAAGATACGGAAGGCAATTGGTTGGCTGTCTGCTTCTGCTGCAAATCTGGCATTAAAATCACTTATAAATCATTGACCACACAAGATCATCAATATCATCTAGAATTTTTTAAGTGCAGATTGCATAGAAAATCATATAAAGTCGAGCATGTCATAACCATACTCTGAAATCTGCAATTACAACTCCAGAGACTTATTTTTGTTCAAATACAGTAAAAAGCATGCCCAACAATCCAAAACTACCATAAAGAGCTGTGTTCAAACTTCAAAGTACTTTGCCTGCTTCTAAAGCTAATAAGTCTGAAACGGTTAAAAGCTGGCACTAAATCTATCCATGATTCCACAATAGACTTGGAAATTTATACATAAAGGCATGGATGCAAAGATTATAAAGATTGCAAAGACATAAGCACAAAAGCAATGAAAACCCAGAAGGTCTCAAGCTATTTGTAATGCAGACAGTAATGCAATAAGAAACCAGGCCAATCAACTGCATTTCATGAAAAATATTTAAGTACATGTAAAAATCTATAATAGTTTTAATTATTGAATCACAAATATCAGATATCCAGATTTATCAAAGTTGCATCAGGATCACTCCATAGTGGCTTGTCCCTTATCTGATCTTGACTTTGTAACAAACTGTTAGACACAAAATTGACAAGAGGCAATCATTTGTTTAACCATTACAAATTTAAAAAGCCACTCACAAGTAGCCAAAAGCCTTACGCTCACAAGGGTTCAATTAAAGTTGCAATATTATCTCAGTTTTTCAAAAAGTGGCTTTAGTAAAAAGGTTTGTTGGTATTTTGACAAAATTATTGCAGACTAACTTATATTAACCAGACATTTCTTATTAAATGCATCAAGTTCCTTCCTTCAAGGATCATTTCTAGATCCTCTTTATAAGACTGTCATCAAGCCATCAAGTAAGAGTAACCATTCCAACAAGAAAGTAAATCTGATGGTCAACATTCCCAGGTAGGTTTGCTGAATTTGTTTTTATGGTTTTTAAAAACATTGTATTCTTTTTTTGTTACTTCTAAATGAATACAAAATCATTCCTAAGTAGTTAGAAATGATTTTAAATCATTAGAAGAAGATCAACACTAATTTTGACAAGTTTTGTTGAATGATTGATCACTATTTTTTTTTAAGAATATCTAGTTTGTTCTAAAATATCAAACCCTAGCAGCTTGTTTAGCTTTTTTAAAACTTTGAATGATGTCTAAAAATATTGAAACTAATTTAGATAGTTTCTAACTTTGTTTAATTGTTTCACAGTTAACTAAAATATTTATTTTGTGTTTTAAATTTCTCTGTGTAAGGCAGCAGTTAACCATTAAATCAGCATGGCAAATTCACAGGAAGTGTGGACACTAACACCATGCCCTTCTAGATATATAGGCACCCAGCCTAAAAATGCTAGAGATAAGACATGGAGGTATGCCTTATGAAGCACTGGATGAGCATGGGAAGGTGATTTGCATAAGATGTGTGAGTAATTTTTGGAGGCATAAACCGCCTCAAATACCACCTTGCAAGCATTAGGAAGCATGATGCAAATCCATGTGACAAAAATACATAAGAGATACAAAGATTTGTTAATTCCATACTTGCTGTCAGGGAAGAGAAAAATTTGCAAAGGGAGGGAAAGATTAGCTGTGAGGGCAGCCAAAGCTGAAACTCAAGGTGCTCCTATTGACATTGAAGAAGAAGAAGCAGCACTTGAGAGCATAGTAGGCTCTCTTTGTGGCCCACGCATCCACAAACAAAGTGCCTCCTCTTTTACCGCTTCTGCTTCCTCTAGTAGAGTGCCTGTTTCTTCACCACCATCAGCATCAGGGATAGCCAATTATTTTGTGCATAGGAACACACCTAGAGCACAACCATCATTAGAGGCCACTAGATGGAACAAGGAGGCACATGAGAAAACTGGCATTGTTGTTGCTGATTTTTGGTATTTCAAGATCTCATTGCATGTGGTTGAGAGTCCCTATTGGCTAAATTTGGTGACCGCAATGACAGTTTTGGGAAAAGGGTACAAGGCCCCTTCTCGCAAGGATTTGAGTGAGGTTATTAAATAATCGGAATCCACTTGATTCCATTTTTAAATTTTAATTGTTTTTTCTTGTTTATTAAATCAAAATTGTGTACTAAGACTTGATTTCACTTTGATTTTGTAGATTGCTTGTAAATGCATTTGATAGGGCAAGAACAGTGGTGGAGGACCAAAAAAAAGAGGAGTAAATTTGGCTGCACCATTCTTTCTGATGGGTGGACAGATGGAAAAAAACCAAACCATTATTAATTTTTTGGTTGCTTGCAAGGACAATGTGGTGTTTTGGAAATCGGTTGATAGCTCCAACAAGATAAAAAAATGCGCAAACATTGGCATTAATGTTGGAGAATGTTGTCATGGAGGTGGGAATAGAGAATGTGGTGCAAATCATCACAGATAACATCATGTGTCAATAGGTAATTTTATGTTGCATATGATTAATTTAATTTAGTTTTGAGGTGAAATATGGGAACTAATTATTGATTATTTTTACTAATATGCTAGGTAAAATCCTCGAAGAGAGGCTCCCCACTCTTTTTTGGACACCTTGTGCAGCACATGTCCTTGACCTTCTTTTGGTGGGCATAGGAAAACTCAATTGGGTGACTCGAATTGTGGAAGTTGCAAGGCGGATCACAAAGTATATCTACAATCACCCTTGGGTTCTGAATTTGATGAGAGAGCACACTAATGGGAGAGGTTTGGTGAGACCCGCTATCACAAGGTTTGCAACAATTTTCTTGACGTTGCAAAAAAGCATTTTTGGTACATTGGCTTCTTTGAAACAAATGTTTGTGAGTCAACGATGGCTTGACTCAAATTATTCAAAGAAGGTTGAAGGAGGGGTTGTCGCGTGCATAGTCTTTGACCACAATTTTTTGCAAAAGGCTTATGAGATTGTGAAGGTAACTTCAAAACTTGAATTTTTTATTATTATTGATTTAAGTCTCTCATTATTAATTTGTAACTTACTAAGTTAGTAACTTCATTAATTAATCTTTTTATAAACTAATTTGTATTTTTCAAATTTCAATTGTAGGTGTCTAAGCCCCTGGTTAGAGTTTTGCGCTTGGTTGATAGGGATCAAACCCCAATGGGGTATCTTTATGAGGCCATCGATAAGGCCAAAGAGTCTATAAAAAATTACTACAAGGGGGATAGGCTCGAATATGATCCCATTTGGGAAATTATTGATAGGAGGTGGAACAATCAGCTCCACCAACCCATTCATGCAGTAGGGTACTTCCTCAACCCTCGTTTCAGGTACGATCATTCTTTCTTAGATTTTACTAAGACTTGATTTCACTTTGTTTTTGTAGGTTGTGTACTAAGACTTGATTTGACTTTGTAACAACTTCTCATTTGAAAATAATGAAAGGGCATCTTGAAATATTTGTAGTTGAAGTGTATGCTCTATTTGGAGGTTGCACCGTCAAAGTGGTATTACAAAGACAATAAAAGCATTTTTGTTTCTAATTTCTAAAATATTTTAGGTGTTCAACATATTGTCTTGTAGGTTCATTACAAGTGGTATTAGAGCTCTTTCCATGGCCATTTCTGCAAGCAATTTTACCAATTTAGGTTTGTCTCTAACTTTCCACCATATGCTCTCACATAGCACTAAAGGGGTCTTGGTGTCAGAAAGTGAGCACTGCTACAGTTTTACTAAAACTGTTACCCTTATTTTTGCCATTTTTTTCTCTTGCAAGTAGCTTTGTTTTCTTTTTAGGTTGGAAACCTTGTGACGGAAGCTTTCAGTTATTCCTAGAAAAGCTTTTGATTTTGGATGAGTTAGATTCCCTATAAGTGCCCAATCAAGTGAGTATTTTGGCTCCAATATTGAAGCCTCAAATAGTCTATGTATAGCCACGAGCTTACACGTGTTGTGTGGAATAATGTAATGTTGCCGTTGGGAATTAGTTAGTGACCGGAGGCTAGGTAGTTGGAGCATGGTTGCCAACCATCGCACCCTTTCGTTACCTATATGTACTTAGTCTCTCAATAGAAGGGATGTTCTTGTACAGAATTACCTTTGTACTTAAGTGATGAATCTATGAATAAAATGTTGTTATACATTCTCTGTTGAGTACTTTACTTTGTGTATGTCTCTGTTAAATCCTGTTTACCCTAGAGGGCAAACATTTGGTGTCGTTGCCTAGACATACTCGGGAAGGGAAAAGACTGGATGGCGCACGGACATAATCAGTCTGCCAATTGCGGCGTCCATCGTAGGGAGTTTTAACATCTGAAGGTTAAAAAGCAAAGGACGTATAAACAATTATAATGAGTTTGCGTTAAGTTTTGATGCCCAATCTTTTAAATAAAGCCACGAATAAGAAGGCACCAAACGATGAGTGGGAGGCAGCACAGAAGGCTTATTCTTTGAGCAACAAATAGAACGCCAACGAAGGCTGAGGCAACTTGTCGCGGAACAACTTGCCGGAGGGTTGACCAAAGGGGACCCCGGGAGTGTTACGGAAGGTGCACAGGCCAAAGGAGAGCCGCACATTTCGCCAGAGCATCGGAGGGTGCGAAGCAACGAAGAGTTGCTTGAAGAGACAAGGCTAAGGAGGGCCTTATTGGAGGAAACTAGAGACCTGTTTACGAAACTACCTCTTACACCACGTACGGAGACCCAAGTTGGAGGTACAAACAATCACCGTAGGGGAGACCGTACGACCGAAGGTGCCACTGAAGCACAGGCGTCTGACAGCCAAGAACCTTTGTTCGGGCCAACGACACCACACACCATGGTACCAACAAATACTCAGGCACAAGTGCAAGTGCCAGTTATCAATACCACGAACACCACCAACGCAGGTACAGGTGCTAGCACAAGTGGTGCAGGAGCACAAACACAAAATCCACCGCGGGTGACACAACCCACCCCAATGGCGACCAACAAGGGGAAGTTGCCAAAATTCCACAGAGATGGAAAGGAAGATCCAGTACAACATTGTCGTACGTGCGAGACAATCTAGTTTGCGAATGGAGTCGTCGACCAAGCAGAATGAGTGAAACAGTTTCCCGCCACACTCAGAGGGGTAGCCATCAACTGGTACTCCAATGTGGACAAAACAAAGGCGACCACTTGGGACGAACTCAAGAAAGAATTCCAGAAGAAGTTTCAACTCCTGAGGGATGACAATGAAATTGTTTCAGAGATATACGGTACCAAACAAGGCAAGAAGGAGACTGTGCGGGCCTACGGTCACCGACTGAAGGAGTTAGTCGAAAAAATGGATAGCCAGCCAGCGGATGGCCTGAAGAAAAGATGGTTCGTGGAGGACCTGAAGAAAAGATGGTTCGTGGAGGGCCTAAAATCTAACCTACGGAGGAAAATGAAGATAGTGCCCCCCACCTCATACGAAGATGCCTATAACCGGGAGATGGACTTGGAGAGCGAACAAAAGACCTCGAAGAAGAAAAGAAGCAAGTCTTCTTCCAACGAAGATGACACTGTGAACGATGATAGTAGCAGTGATGGCAAGTCTAAGAAAAAAGTCATGGCACTCCAAAAGGACATTGAGAGAATGGAGTTCAAGACCATGAAAGGGGGTACCAACAAGGGGGAAGATGACATGTGGTGTACGAATTGCAAGGAGAGTGGCCATACGAAGGGGTCGTGTCCCAAAAAGACATTTTGTGACATTTCCAGATCATGGGCCATTCCACCAAGGAATGCCCATACAATATGATAGCGAGGAATCAACAAGTGCTATTTACCCAAGAGCAACCATATACATCGAGGGCGACGGAGACTAACAATAACGCATCCTCGGGCGGGTACAGAGGCAACCAACGTGGTGGTGAAAGGGGCAATAAAAACAACACCAACATAAGGAGTCGCATACAATACGACTCCAAGGGTCGGTCGATGATCCAGTGTCGAGCTTGCAAACAGTGGGGTCACTTTGCAAGGGACTGCGACAAGGGTAACACCCTCGCACTTGCACTTGGTTGCAAAACTCGCACTCGGCAAAAACTCGCCAAGGCCTAAAAAAAAATTCGGGAAAAACTCCACCAGTTTTTGAAAAAACTCGGCAAAAAACACGGGAACTTTAAAAAACAGCTTAATTTTAATTAGAAATGCATTTTTTTTGCAAAATTCAATGAGAGGATGCATCCAATGAGTTTAGTAATGAGAACATAAAAGAAACTAGTTGAGTTTAGATATATATAAACGCAAAGTGGGTACAAAATCGGATTCTAATACGAGATGCTGATGGCTAGAAGCAAAATAGTACTAAATAGTTTCTACAAAACTAGAAGTAAATACATCATCACAATTACATCTTCCTCTTCCCAGCTCTACTAACAAATACGAGAGAGGAACTAGAGGGTCTAGTCCTAGTAGAACCGAGCACTGGGTGTGACTGTGCCTCCACGCTCGGTATCTCTGATGATGTGTGTGACTCGCTCTCCATCCTGGATGTAGCTCCTCCTCGCACTGGCAATGACTCCTCATCTGACTCTTCAATGTTATCCAATGTGAAACCAAATCCACCCCCCTCCTTAAATCCACTCAAATCCGCCTCCAATACTCTAAGTTGTCGGTTCAGGTTCGGGGACGGATTCGAGTTCAAGATTCTGGTTCGTGGATTCGTGAATTTTTTTTCCCACCATGATTCGTATGGGTTCGTGTGTGTGTGTGTGTATATATATATATATATGCATTATATATACAAAAAAAAAAGAGAAATATACATAATTGTAAAACTAAATCATTTCATAGTATGAATCTATGATACTTGATCATTGATCAATGCCAAATGTCAAAGTCTTCATAACTAGGTCTTAGGTAGTCTTTGTTGGTGGTCGTTTTCAAGTCCCTAGGTCCGACAAATGAGGTTTGAGTGATTTTGGCCTATTAGTAAATCATGTCTGTCTGGGATTTGGGCGAGAGCTAAGCTAACTCTGTCATAGAGATGGGGTCGAAACCAAGTGATTTGTGATAAAATGAGTTAAAACCCTTTGAGAATCCTTTTGCCTGCTTCAATTTGACCTTAGAAAGCCATGATGGATTTTGGGAGGTAACTCTACTGAAGCTTGCTGAATCCTGAAATTTGGCTAAGTCTAGAATTTTTCGAAAACCCCCAAAATCTAGAATCTGCATCTTAACTCCTATGAAGTTGGAACCTATCTCAAACATCCTGAAAGTATTTATACAAATATAACTTAAAGTATAAGTATAAGACTTATACTTAAATGTTATATTTGTATAAATCCTCCCACCCCTAAACTCTTGAACTGGAAAATTGGAAACTCGAACCCAACTGCTGCAAATGTGAAAATAAGAATGAAAAAGACGTTTTTTTGCTGTTTAACGCAGCAATAAAACCAAGGCCGAGTTTTTTTAAAAACTCGCCGAGTAATCGACGAGTCGGCGAGTTTTCCAGAAAAACTCGGAGAGTTTTCTCTGTGAGTTTTTCTCTGAAAAACTCCCAAAGCCAGGAAACTCAGCAAGTACTCGTCGAGTCTTGCAACTATGCCTAAAGCTATATTGGAAGAACCGTTGGGATTGTTTTGCAACTTAACTATAGGTAATCTTCGGGTATCTATATTTTATGATATATCGGTAATTGGTTGGCCTCACGAAGTCACTTACCACATGTCATGGAGACAGATGTAATAACCACCCTCAATTTTTTTCCAAAAAATATGTTAGCTTCAACTACAAATGAAATGATAACAACTTCCTTTCCACTTTCAGATCACCCAAATCCCAGGAATGACAAGGTGAGGGCATACAGTGTTACGGATCACCGATAACTAAAAGTAAATTACAAAGGCCAGCATCAAGTGGCAAGCTGGCCAATACCACTTATTCAGTGGGATGCGGTACAATACTAAAAAGTAAACATCTGCTTATTCAGTGGGAATTACAATGGCACATCCACTTTTTCAGTGGGAATGCTCATTTAAGCTGAAAGTAAACAACAACTTGGGCACATCCACTAACAGTGGGAAAGCTTATACAACTAGAAGTAAATAACAAGCTCCTTCTACTTGTCTAGTGGTGGACAATTGCAAAACCACTTGTTCACTGGGGAAAGTACCAACTATAATCCAATCAACTTGCTGGCAGTACAACCATCCAATTTACAAATGAAGTGCATCGAAAGGGAAACTCTCAGTGGGATGACAATCCGAGGCAATACAATGTTAGTCCGTGTGCAATATTTCACCGATTGACTGATGACAAGGATGCTGATACAAACAACCTGTTATGCTCAAAATGATTGCAAATTTCATGCACAAATAAACCAACATAAATTGAAACATGGTGCTAGTATGAGCATGGCAAGTCTAGAAATCTCAATATGAGTGATGTAACAGGCCTGACATTAACTGCTGCAGCGCTGATATACATCAAACAGCTCACTATACACCTTTAAATATCACACCATTACAAGGAACACTTGTTCAAACTGAAATTTAACATGCAACACTCCAAAGATCACTTCAAACTAACCTCAATAATAACCCAGACAGAAAAATCAGACTGATATAAATTTGAGTACTTCTGGAAACTAAGATAGGAAATATATTGCTGGTATGGCAACCAAGGAAGGGCAGAAATCTTCAGAAAAGGCCCTTTTCTTCACCACAATAGGGCATATCACTTTCACTCTACTAACACATGACTCCAATCAATGAATAAAGACACCTAAAACAGCAGCGTTTCAGCTGCCAACTCTCATGCCCAACATATGAGGTACAGCCCAGCAAACAACTTGTACAACCTCTTCAATATTCTACTTTGCTCTTCACGAGTGTACAGCCAGTGCTAAAATGAACCATAGCAATCAAAAGTCAGCAAGGGAAATTATTAAAATACTCACCATGAAGATCTTTTAGTGGTACGGCCTGATTGGAATGTAAAGCCAGCAAGGGAAGACCCTTTCTAAGCACCCCACACATACATCATTAAATCTTTGCAATCTGGAAAACAAACACTCCCAAAACTGTCTGCTATTAAAAACATTAAATACCTCCATCATGAAATCAAAACTGAAAACTCTGCTCGAAGCCCAATGGTGATTCCTGAATGAAATCACACCCAATCCAGCTTAGGATTATATTTCAAATCCAAAACCAGAAATCTAGAGAGCGATTCAATCCTTTGAAGATCATGAAAGAACTCTCAAGTTCAATCAGATAGCATAACAGTGTCAAACAACAGCATATGAGCCCTCTCAACCTCCTTTTATAGCTTTTGGAGGTAAAGTACCCAATTTAAAATTATAAAATAATTTGCTTTCCCACCCAAATGCCCTTTTAACAGATTAATAAACTTTTCCATGTGTAAAGACCCCCTTATTTCTCGTAGACGTCCAACTTGAGGTACATAAACACCTTTTTAAAATGATAAGACACTAAAACTTCAGTGAATAATTAAAATCAGTGTACACCGGGGACACGTTACCCCCCCCCCCCCCCCCAAATCCCCAATGTCTTCAAGAAAGGGACGCACCGGGGACGGGGGGACACTGTCCCGGCATTTCCGGCGGCGCCACCCATCCGCCGCCATTCTGTCAGGGACACGGGGACGTCCCGGTGTCCCCAAAAGGCACAGGGGGACACAAAAGCATCCCTTGATCCCTCTAGGGGACGCACGAACATCCCCCGTCAAAGTAAAAAAATAAAGTTTTAAAAATATATATATATTTGTTAATGTTTCATGGCTCGTTTTGCAACCGTAGAGCATGTGGGGCCCATGTCTTGTGATAAAATGCTTGAAAACACTATGTGGCTTCATTTGCATTCAACAGCAGCAAGAAGAAGAGTGAAGAGCTGATAAAAGGGTGCTTGTAAGAGTGAAAAGAGTGATTCCAAATCAAAGAGTGACAAGGAGCAAGAAGAAGAGGAAGATTTTTCAACTTGTTCAAAAGATTTTTCAAGCAAAAGGTAGGGTTTCTCACTAATTTTTTATTTTATTTTCTGATTTTCAAATGAATGTTTCATTGTTTTTAGTTTTATATTTCTTGTTGTTTCATTTTGTTTTAGTTATTTGAATTTCATTCTAGATTGAAGTAGATTCTTGTCGTTTCATTTCAAAATTCTTGATGCTTAAATTTTAATTTAAAATTTTGTTATTTTAAAGAAGGGCATAGGCTGAAACCATGTATTTATTGATTTTTTTTTCATTTGCTGAAATGCAGTGTGAAAATGAACTCCCACGGTCATGAAACAAGTCAAAGTGATGATGAGATGGAATTGGAAACTCATTCTCATAGTAGCCAAGAAGATTATGAACCTAAGTATGATGATGACACCAATGAGGGGGATGAGCATGAGCAAACTGAATCTCAATCCACAGATAATTGGCCACCTGGTCTACCATATATTGATTGCCCCTCCACACTTTTGACAAAGTGGGCCAATGAGGGGGATGAGCATGGGCAAACTGAATCTCAATCCACAGATAATTGGCCACCTGGTCCACCATCTACTGATTGCCCCTCCACACTTTTGACAAAGTGGGCCAGGGGTAAATATGATCCTAAATCTCCTCTTATAGACAGTTTGCAACGAGGATAGCTGCCCCAAGACAATCAGGTGGTGGCACAAGAAAGTGGAAATGTAACATTTGTAGCATAGAATGGTTTGGTAGCATCACTAGAGTGAATGCACACTTCCTCTTTTGGATAGGAAAAGGTGTGGGAGCATGTGACTTTTTGAAGCTCACTAAAAATTTGCATTATAAAATTGAATTCAACAAGCTTTGGGGTATTCCAGATGACTTGGGAATTGCAATGCCTACTACCTTATCTGGTAGGCAACAAATTCAAAGTATTCAGCAATCACATGAGCAGCAATTGTAGGGGAGGCCACATATTCCTACTCCTAGATCGCAGCCGAGAGCAACATCACTGACAGGGGCAGCCTCGGGACCACCTTCCACTTTTAGTGTTGTGGCTGAAGCACAACCCAGCAAGGGGAAACGGAAGGTGACAGTTGAAAGTAACCCCAAAGCAGATTTATTTAATGCGCGCTTGAAAGAGGAGATATAGGAATCCATTGGTAGATTCCTTTTTCCAATGGCATACCACTTCATATAGCTCGATCTCCTTATTATAAGGAGATGGTGCAATTGGTTGCGAAGGGGGGAGGACCATCATTTGTGCCACCAGGTGAGCACGAATTGAGGACCACAATCTTGGATAAAGAGTATGCCATTATCAATACAACGATGGAGACCATGAGGGAATGTTGGGAGGAGTTTGGATGCAGCATTATCATGGATGGGTGGACCGGCATTAGGAACTGTCCACTCATCAATATCATAGTTACAAGCTCAGAGGGCCTATTCTTTCTCAGGGCAATTGATTGTTCAAGACATCGAAAGGATGCTGATTTTCAGTTTGACATCCTTTGGAAAGCTATTGAGAAAATTGGACCACAAAATGTGGTCCAAGTAGTGACAGATGCAGCACCTGTGTGTAGAGCTGCAGGGAGGCTTATTGAGGTAGAATTTAGACATATTTGGTGGACTCCATGTTGTGTGCATGCCATGAACAATGCACTCAAGGACATGGGGAACATTGATTGGATTAAGGGAGTGGTCAGCAATGCTAGAGATGTGCAGATGTATATCTACAACCATCACACTTCACATGCATTCTTCAAGAGCTTCGCGAAGGAGTTCTTGAAACTAGTTGAGACCAGATATGCATCCTATTTCATTCTTTTGGAGAGAATGCTTGAGTTGCAAGAGCCCCTGCAACTCATGGTTATGACGAATGAGTGGAATCAGTGGGATGGGTCCAGGACAAGACAGAGGAGGGTGAAGGAGATAGTGAAGAGTGATGTATTTTGGAGTGACGCAAAATACAGTCTCTATCATCAGTCCAGTTTTCCAGGTCATCAGATATGGGGATGGGGATGCACCTAGCCTTGGAGAAGTGTACGAGTGCATTGATTCTATGCTTGGCCTGATGAGAGCAGTTGTGCGAGAGAGGGACCCCACTTTAGCATTCTACAATGAGCACATTCCGCCTATTATTCAGCGCAGATGGGACAACCTAAACACTCCCTTACATGTGGTTGCTTATGCATTGAATCTGAAGTGGTACATGCCTAGGCCTGGTAGAGTTACACCGATTAAGGATGATGAGGTGATTCATATCATGCTACTCATTGTAATCATCTTTATGTCTTATACATCTTTTCATAACTAGCATCTTCTATTTGCCAATAATTTGAATTTTTTTATTTTTTATTTTTTCAAGTGAAGGGTTCTTCAGGTGCATTGATAGGATGTATGACTCTGAGACTACTGGGACGGTTCGCACTGAGTGGACCAAATTTGCTACTCTTAAGGGTTTTAGGGATGCGGAAAAGACAGACATAAAAACTATGGCACATGAGGATCCGCTTTTATGGTGGACTTGTCATGGACCGAAATCAATGACTACCACACTAGCCATTCGTTTGTTGTCTCAAGTTTCTAGTTCTTCAGCTTCTGAGAGGAACTGGTCTACATATAGCTTCATCCACTCTCTGAAGAGGAACAGACTTACCTCTCAGAGACCAGAGAAGCTAGTGGTTGTACATAGTGCCTTGCATATCATTGACCGCAGGACACGTGTGTACAAGGAGAGCCCAGCAGCACGATGGGATGTAGAGCCAGAGGAGCCATCAGAGATTGATGAGGATGAGGATGCTTCAGATGCAGGGCTGGTTGGTGTTCCTTTCGCGACTCTTGACCTTGGAGAGTCTGATAGTTCCGGTGATGACAAGTTTGCCGACCTCCCGAGGGATGATTAGAGGACTCCTTCACTACATTTTGGGCCTTGGCATTTTGATTTTGTAGTTTGTACTTGTTTTGATATTCATATCATGCTACTCAATGTAATCATCTTTATGATTAGATACTCATAATTTTGATATCTATTATA
>MU228150.1:1636411-1655360 GCA_018584345.1 Thuja plicata | reverse complement strand
CCCCCGCCATCCCCAAATTGAGGCCCCTCTATCCCCCCTGCCCAGAAACTTGTCCCCCGTCCCTCAGGGCGGTGTAACTATGATTAAAACATTTACCCAAGTTGCAGAAATCACTGCTACGACATCATAATCAAATTCTAACCACGTCATGATGAAACTGAAGCAGTAGGAAGATGGATGGAGTCAAATTGGAGACTTACTAAAAATAAACATGCTCTCCAATATGTTTGGAGAACACCTAAGAGTTAGAAAACTCTTTTGAAAGTGTCAATGTGATCCTTACTACTAACTAGGCTCAGTGCAATGGATAGAAATCCTAAAATACTGAAACTACCTCCAAGAACTTTGTAGTGCCCCTTTTCTCTTACCAATCAGCCTATGAGGCTTAGGAATTAAGCTAAAAGCTCACAAATAAACTAGGCTCAAATTGGGGATATTACAACTGAATAGTGGGCTACAAGTCTGGTCCTAACACTTCATATTTAGCATTCTAAAATATTGCACCAACACTATTTATGAATAGGATAAGTATAATGGTAAGCTAACAAACTAGACACACTCTATAGTGCCTTCCCTTTTTATCCCCACCTATGTGTTAATTGCCCTCAATATAGCACCCTTAAATTCTTCCTAGCGGTTGAATATTTGGTACATGTTCTACAATTTTGTGCTCAATTTGCAAAACAGCCCATCTTCAATTTCCAAAGTATCCTTCTAGATCTACAATTATTAGTCATATTGTGATTTGTGGAGATGGTTATCTAGAGTGTACACCATAGTTACACCACCCTGGGGGACAACGTTACGTCAGAATGGGGGGACAAGTTTTCGGGTAGGGGGACAGAGGGGCCTAAATTTCGGGACGGCGGCAGGGAACCAGGGGGTGTGTGTGTATATAGTATATACTATATACTATACATAAACTTAAAATGCTACTTATGAAAATAATCAAGATGTATAACAATATAAGACATAAAGATGTAAAAGTAAAACAGTAAACTGTAAAACTGAAAACAATAGCTGTAAAATTAAAAATAGTAAATTAGAATTACTAAATACTTGAACATTGCATTGAACATTGAACATGGAACATCGAAGTTTGAACAATAAAATTTTAAATAGTCGAATCACCAAATGGAAGAGTTCTATTATGAGTATCTAATCATAAAGATGATTACAATGAGTGGCATGATATGAATATCAAAACAAGTACAAACTACAAAATAAAAATGCCAAGGCCAAAAATGTAGTGGAGGCTGGAGGCCTATAATCATCCCTCGGGAATTCGGCAAACTCGTCATCACCGGAACTATCAGACTCTCAAAGGTCAAAAGCCGCGAAAGGAACACCAACCAGGCATGCATCTGAAGCATTCTCATCCTCATCAATCTTTGATGGCTCCTATGGCTCTACATCCTATCGTGTAGCTAGGCTCTCCTTGTACACACGTGTCCTGCAGTCAGTGATACGCAACGCACTATGTACAACCACTAGCTTCTTTGCCCTCTGAGAGGTAAGTTTGTTCCTCTTCAAAGAGTGGATGAAGCTATATGTAAACCAGTTCCTCTTAGAAGCTGAAGAACTAAAAACCTGAGACAACAAACGAATGGCTAGTGTGGTAGTCATTGATTTCGGTCCATGACAAATCCACCACAAAAGCGGATCCTCATGTGCCATAGTTTTTATGTCCTTTTCCGCAACCCTAAAACCCTTCAGAGTAGCAAATTTGGTCCACTCAGTGTGAACCGTCCCAATAGTCTCAGAGTCATACATCCTATCAACGCACCTGAAGAACCCTTCCATCACTTGAAAAAATTAAAAATTTAAAAATTCAAATTATTGGCAAATAGAAGATGCTAGTTATGAAAAGATGTATAAGACATAAAGATGATTACAATGAGTAGCATGATATGAATCACCTCATCATCCTTAATCAGTGTAACTCTACCAGGCCTAGGCATGTGCCACTTCAGTCTCAATGTATAAGCTGGCGCTGAATAACAGGCCGAATGTGCTCACTCTTCACTATCTCCTTCACGTTGCCCTGCTCTGTCCTAGACCCATCCCACTGATTCCACTCATTCGTCATAACCATGAGTTGCAGTGGCTCCTGCATCTCAAGCATTTTGTCCGAAAGAATGAAATAGGATGCATATCTGGTATCAATTGGTTTCAAGAACTCCTTTGCGAAGCTCCTGAAGAATGCATGCGACGTGTGGTGGTTGCATATATATACATCTGCACCTCTCTAATATCGTTGACCACTTCCTTAATCCAGTCAATCTTCCCCATGTCCTTGAGTGCATTGTTCATGGCATGCACACAACATGGAGTCCACCAAATATGTCTATATGCTGCCTCAATAAGCCTCCCTGCAACTCTACACACAAGTGTTGCATCTGTCACTACTTGGACCACATTTTGTGGCCCAATATCCTCAATAGCTGTCCGAAGGATGTCAAACTGAAAATCAGCATCCTTTTGATGTCCTGAACAATTAATTGCCGTGAGAAAGAATGAGCCCTCTGAGCATGTAACTATGATATTGATGAGTGGACGGTTCCTAATGTCAATCCACACATCCATGATAATGCTGCATCCAAACTCCTCCCAACATTCCCTCGTGGTCTCCATCGTTGTACTGATCTTGGCATACTCTTTATCCAAGATTGTGGTCCTCAATTCGTGCTCACCTGGTGGCACAAATGATGCTCCTCCCCCCTTCGCAACCAACTGCATCATCTCCTTATAATAAAAAGATTGAGCTACATGAAGTGGTATGCCATTGGAAAAAAGAATCTACCAATGGATTCCTATATCTCCTCTTTCAAGCGCACATTAAATAAATCTGCTTTGGGGTTACTTTCAACTGTCACCTTTTGTTTCCCCTTGCTGGGTTGTGTTTCAGCCACAACACTAAAAGTGGAAGGTCTCGAGGCTACTCCTGTCAGTGATGTTGCTCTCGGATGCGATCTAGGAGTAGGAATACGTGGCCTCCCCTATAATTGTTGCTCATGTGATTGTTGAATACTTTGAATCTGTTGCCTACCAAATAAGGTAGTAGGCATTGCAATTCCCAAGTCATCTGGAATACCCCAAAGCTTGTTGAATTCAATTTTATAATGCAAATTTTTAGTGAGCTTCAAAAAGTCACATGCTCCCACACCTTTTCCTGTCCAAAAGAGGAAGTGTGCATTCACTCTAGTGATGCTACCAAACCATTCTATACTACAAATGTTGCGTTTCCACTTTCTTGTGCCACCACCTGATTGTCTTGGGGCAACTATCCTCGTTGCAAACTATCTAAGAGGAGATTTAGGATCATATTTACCCCTGGCCCACTTTGTCAAAAGTGTGGAGGGGCAATCAATAGATGGTGGACCAGGTGGCCAATTATCTGTTGATTGAGATTCAATTTACTCATGCTCATCCCCCTCATTGGTGTCATCATCATGCTCAGGTTCATAATATTCTTGGCTACTATGAGAATGAGTTTCCAATTCAATCTCATCATCACTTTGACTTGTTTCATGACTGTGGGAGTTCATTTTCACACTGCATTTCACCAAATGAAAAAAAAAATCAATAAATATTAAATATATGGTTTCAGCCTATGCCCTTCTTTAAAATAACAAAAGTTAAAATTAAAATTTAAGCAACAAGAATTTAGAAATGAAACAACAATAATCTACTTCAATCTAGAAATGAAATTCAAATAACTATAACAAAATGAAACAACAAGAAATATAAAACTAAAAACAATAAACATTCGTTTGAAAATCAGAAAATAAAAATAAAAAATCAATGAGAAACCCTACCTTTTGCTTGAAAAATCTTTTGAACAAGTTGAAGAATCTTCCTCCTCTTCTTGCTCCTTGTCACTCCTCTTTGACTTGCAATCACTCTTTTCACTCTTACAAGCACCCTTTTATCAGCTCTTCACTCTTCTTCTTGCTATTGTTGCAAACACTAAGAAACCAAAAAATGAATGGAAATGAAGCCACAGTATTTTCAAGCATTATATCACAAGACATGGGCCCCACATGCCCTAGGGTTGCAAAACGACCTATGAAACATTAAAAAAAAAATTGTTGTTTTAAATTCACTTTATTTTTTGCTATGACAGGGGACGCCCGTGCGTCCCCTAGAGGGGTCAAGGGACGTGTTTCCGTCCCCCTGTCCTCTTTGGGGATGTCGGGACGTCCCCGTGTCTCCGCCAGAATGGCGGAGGATGGGTGGCGCCGTCGGAACGGCATCCCCCTGTCCCCAATGCGTCCTCGTCTCAGAGACGTTGGGGATTTTGGGGGGGGGGGGGGGGAACACGTCCCCGGGGTACACTGGTGTACACCAAGTGTGCACTTATACAAGTCAAAACAACATGCCATCCACAACATATAACTATACAGAGCAATAAGTTGAAAAAATTGGCCACATTTCCCACCCACAAGGGTCTAAAATTTTTAAAAACCCAAGGTAAAAGAGTATGGGGCCAACTTTAAACTTACAATAAATTTTCCTATTGTGATTGCTCTTTGAGTTGAACCATCTGCCATGTAATTTTGGCTACTCTTTTTTCTGGGGCCAAGGATAACTTTTAGCCCTTCTCGTGGCTTGTCCCTTTACACTCATCTCTTTGAGTTAAAATTTTCAATAGAACTTTAGTTAATTTTTTTTAGGTTCCTCTCATCCCTATGGCGATACTCAAGACCAACAAGTGCCCACTATGCACTCTCTTAATCATAGATGCACTTATCACTGATTTATCGGCGATAAGTGATTTTATCGCGATAAAATATGCACAATGATAAACTGCTACATTTTAGCATCGTTTTTTATTGTTGATAAGTTGTCAGCTTATCGCCGATAAGTTCACAACTTATCGCTGATAAATCGGCGTTAAGCCTAATAGGGATTGATGGCAAAACAAAAGGCCATTATTCATTTTGTGAGTTATATGTTGTTGTTTGGGCAAAAAAAGCTTCCAAGGTTTTGAAAGGTGATTTGCAAGGATTTAGGGCGATTTTAGTGGGTTTGAAGCAGATATGAAGAGGTTTTTGAAGCAAAAACGTTTCAATGACTTTTTCTTTGTGCAATATAACCTTCGGTTGCGCACAAGAAAGGTAGAGGAAACACCAATTGGTCCACTTGATTTGGATGACATAGATCCTTATTGTGATTGGACATCACAAGAGCAACCTTCATTGTTTACAGAGGATGAGATCTACAATTTGGAGAGGCAAGATATGGAGGGAGGATTCGCAGTGGGATTGGATGACATTCAGAAGGATGAGGATGATGAGGAGTCATTGTCAATGCCAGATGCATCTACATCCAGGGTGGAGGTCGAGTCAAAGCCAGTTGTGCAGAGTGAGGACGCACAGCCACAGCTGACTTCTAGGACTAGACCCCTACCCCTCCAGTAGTTTTTAGTAGAGCTGCTAAGAAGGGGAAGAAGATGTAGACTATTTTGATGTTGTACTTGTATTTACTTATAGTTTTACAAAGACAATTCGCTATTTTTAGTTTTCTTCAAAGTTCAGACTATAAGGCTATGGCTATCAGCCATTAGCATTCCACATGAGCATGCCATTTTGTACCCTATTTGCATTTAAATATATCTTGACTCAACTTGTTTGTTTTGTTTACTCATTTACTAACTCATTAGATGCATCTCCTCATTGAAATTTGCAAAAAAAAAGCATTTTTAATTAAATTTAAACAATTTCTTTGTCGATAAGCTGCTGATTAATCTTGATTTTTTGCTGATTTTTGTTTGGCCCTTGGCGATAAGTTGTCTATAACGATATTTTCAACTATGCTTTCAATGACCATCTTGATCTCATAAAAATGAAAAATCAAGGTTCAACAACAATGAAGACTAGCTCCCACAACTCTATTAAAATGGAGTGGCCACTCAACTACAAACAAAGGTCAAAATTCCTCTCCTACAACAAGTTCCCTTGTCCACAATCAGGGAGGCCCCCTCCATTCCCCTAAATTTGACTTTCCTAGATGTTATGGTACAAATCTCCCTAATTGGTTGAGAAAAGCTAGGGAATTTTTTGATTTATATCAAATTACCCAAGATCAAAAAGACTCCCTTGCTGTTTTTCCCTTGAACAAAGATGCCCTTCAATGGCTTATGTGGTTGGATTGGACGCACCCACTTGTAACCTTATCAAAGTTTCACAAGGAAGCCCAAATCCATTTTGGCCCTAGTGCGTATGATGAATTTGTTGATTCCTTCCCTAAACTCAACCAACCACATTATAGAAAATTTATCAAGTTGACCAAACCATTTCCTCCATAACCCCATGAAAGAAAAGCATGCATACAGGCTTACAAAATAACAATAATTCAAAATTCAAAGACATGTCAAAAGATTAGACAAGATATACCCTGAGGAAAAATCTCAACCTCTAAAAGCATCCATCATCATTGTATTATTCAACAATGTAAACATTACAATACACTTAAAAAATCTTCATGAGTACTTTTGAAATATCAAGGTTCTCCAGTGCATCCTCCATGTATCCAAGCATGTAACCACACATCCCATGCCATGCTTCACACATACGCACCCAGCAAGAGAACTCAAATAATGTTGTATTGGGTGTCTTGTAGTTGTAAACCTTATACATAATAACTTGTCACTACTCGCAACTTTGGCTTAAATTTACTAGGATGTTCAAGAGTATACATTGCAGTGATTAAAGGCAAACTATGTACAAATGGTCAACTTCCATTATATGGAAAAATTGTTAAAAAAGGGTATTCTAATGTTTTGGCCCAATTTCACTCTTTATAGGCTCAACCTCTTTCTCCTTCTCCTCCACCAAATTTTCAATGCATCCTTGATCAATATCAGCTAATATTTGAGGAATCCAAAGGATTGTCCCCTCCAAGGCCCCATGACCACCCATACCCCTCATCCCAAGTAGAGACCTTCCTAATATTCAGCCCTATTGGTAATCTTTTGAGCAAAAGAATGAAATTGAGAAAATGATAAAGGAGCTCCAAGAAGCAGGTAGCATTCGCCCTCTAGTCATAGTCCTTACTCTTCCCTGGTAGATATAGTTCCTAAGAAAGAAGGGAATTAGTGGATTAGCCCTTATTTCCATAACCTCCATAAATTAGCCCTCGAAGATAAATTTTCTACCTTTATTTTTTATGATTTGTTAGATGAGTTCTCAAGAGCTCAATATTTTACAAAGCTAGAACTTCATTCAAGCTATCACCAAATATGGATTAAAGAAGGCTGATATTTCTAAAACTGCCTTCCAGACTCATTAAGGCCATTATGTTTTTTTAGTCAGTCCCTTTAGCTTATCCAAAGCCCCCTCTACTATTCAAAGCCTCATGAATACACTATTTGGTGGCTGCATATGCAAATTCGTTAGTCTTCTTTTATGACATTCTTATGAACATGTGAATAGATCATCTTTGTCATGTGAAGATAGCTCTCAAGATTACATGAATATTCTCTATTTACCAAACATTCCAAGTGTGTCATTAGGGTTCAATAGCTAGAGTATTTGGGCCATATAATTTCACAAGTGGGTGTCCAATTGGATCCTAAGAAGATTGCAGCAATGCAAGAATGGCAACACCCTGACTCCATCAAAAGTTCGAGTGGTTTTTTGGACTTGACAAGGTAATATTGCAAAATTGTATATAATTATGGTAAAAATTGCTAGAGCCCTGATTGCTTTCCTCATTAAAAACTCTTTTAAATAGTTTGAATTGGTAGAGGTGACCTTTAATGCACTCAATTGCCTTGTGTTCTACTCTATTGTTGGCCCTACCTGACTTCACAAACCATTCAAAATGAAATGTGATACCTTTCGCACATGCATAGGTGCATTACTGATGCAAGGAGGGCCCCCAATCTTCACCAACAAGCAACTCACTGGGCACAATTTGGCTAAATCAAAATACAATAATTTGGCAATTGTAATATAGGATCCACAATCAGTGCTAGGCATCTCGCTAAATAAGCCAAATCTTTACCTATCATGACCAGATTCATTTATCCACCAACTCAATGCTCAAGCCTTGGAAACTAACAAAATTGTACTCCTTAGTCCTCCCTATTGCAGGACACTCGGGTTTCTTGAAAACCTAAAAGCAAGTGAAGCAGGATTTTTTCTAGGATGGCCTTAAGTGAGATAGTAAGACATTTGAAGCTAAATGTGAATGTGTCAAAAGACTGGAAAGAAAACTCTCAAAGCCCTTGTAGCAAATGCTTGTTATTTCCGAACACTTGGAATTATATTTCTATGGACCTTCGGGTAAATAGGTTATCATGGTGGCGGCAGATTACTTTACCAAATATGCAGATATATGTCCATTATCTCACCCATACACTACTGCCATGGTTGTTCAACATTTCTTGGAAACAGTCTTCAAGCTCCATGGGATGCCTCACTCTGTTGTCAATGATTATCATTCAGCCTTCACTAGAAAATTCTAACAAGAGTTATTTACGCTGTAGAGCGCTAAATTGAACATAAGTTCAACATATCATCCTCAAACTGATGGTTAAACAGAGATTGTCAACAAGTGCCTTAAGACTTATTTGTGTCTTTTTTGCTAATTTTGTTTGGTGCCTTAGCAAAAAAGACAATGGCCCAATTGGCTATCTAAGGTTGACTGGTGATTCAATACCACTTATCAAAGTGCTTCCAAAATGACCCCTTATGTAGCCCTTTATGACACTCTCTCACCCTCCTTGTGTACTTATGTTTCGAGTTCTTCTAAGGTGCAACAGTTACAACATTTTGCCCTAGTAGGAAGACATCTCTTGACGACTCAAGGCTAACTTGGCACTAGCCCAAATTCATGTGAAACAAGTGGGTTAACATAGGACAAAGCATGCCTTTTATACTGGTAATTGGATTCTTTTACATCTCCAACCCTCCAAGTAGATTTCATTATGAGACAAAAAATGATCATAAGTTGACTCCTAAACGTTATGCTCCTTATCCAGTGATCTAGCACATTGGCAAAGTGGCATATAAGTTAGCACTTCCACCATCTTCTCAAATCCAGCCAATTTTTTATGTTTCGAGTTCCAATAAAGTGATTGCACCTACTACTCAACTGCTAACAAAAATACATGAGTTAGAAGAGGCCTCAACATTTTTGGAGCCTACGGCTATTTTAGACAAACACACCACACATCTTTATAATCCGCTGGACCATTGTGATCATGGGCTCATGCCTTCGCTGATCCAATGTGCTCACGGGTTTGGGCCTCAGCTTTGTAATAAGGGGATGAGGTCCCCCCATTTATGGTCTCACTGGTTCATAACTCCAAGTCAAAAGCGTTTCATGTGGAACCGGAGGGCGTGTCGTGCCAGTGTCATCGGTCACGTTAAAAAGTTTACCAGGCACTTAATATAAAATAAATAAATAAATAAAGGGAAATATTATGGTTTTGGCTTCTTGTGCGGGAATGTAAAGAATCAAATGGTAGTTACGTACCGGAGGATTAAGGAGGAGGGAATTGGTTCAGTTTGGCAGCCTGGAGAATTCAGGAAACAGAATAGGAATATTGCAGAAGGAACTCAGCTTCTGGAGGACGAAAAACTTCAGGAGGGCATTGTCTTCAGAATTGGAAGAGATTCTCAGGACAATTTAGTTGCAGTTACTGATGAAAATACGAGAAGATTGAATCAAACGGGAGATGCTAAAGCGATTAAAGTAATGGATTATGCGGGAGCTGCCTGTGTGTGCACTAGTTTGATAAAGTGATTAAAGGATTGTTTATGCGGGAGCTGCCTGTGATTGTATGTGCAAGCTTGCTAAAGTCTATCTTAAACTATTGATCTTAAGTGGAGCTGCGACCTTGCCTGCTAGATCGTGGGAGATAATAGATATCGACTCCAAGTTTATGAGCTTTTAAAAAGAAAATAATAGCCTGACATCTCTACAGGGAGTTATTTATCCTTCACCGTTTCCAGCGAACGGAGTCCTTTGCATGTGGAGCAGCAGATTTCATTGGGAAATCGCAGAGCTGGTGTCTTCCGAAGAGAGCAGCAGTTGGGAAAGACGTAACCTTCTGCCACAGTTTCTTGGAGAAAGAAAGAGGAAAAAACACCTGGGAATAAACGGAGATGTATGTCCGTTAAATATTTCTGGAACTTACCACCTCAAAATTCTGGAATTAAACAGGACTTAAGAACTGTGGAAAAAAGTTGGAAAAATAAACATCAAGGCTGTCACTGTCTCAACACCTTGGGAGCGGAGTACCATTAATACACTGGCTGGGAGTTACGTATCTATTAAAAATAACAATCTGGAGAACACGGGTTCAATCACTAACCACATCATCTCACAGCTGCGACAGGATTTGTTAAAAGCAGGTTCTCAAGAAATAGAAAAAACTCCCTGCATCGTGAAATATTCAAGCTCAATCTAGGAAACTGTTACATTGCAGCCAGAGAGTTTATAGTTATGTTAGGCTACATCTCAGGTCAGGAATTTACTTTCAAAACGAGACCTCTGTTAAAGTTTGTAATAGAAGTGAAAAAGTTTAAGCTACGTTTGTTTACATAGGAATATGAATGTTTGAAATTGAAGTGAAAGAGTTTAAGAGTTTACATATGTATACGAATGTTTTTTTGAAAACCAATGATGTAAACAACCCGAACAAGACTTCTATTGCAAGCACCCAGAAAAAAAACTATATCGTTAGCTGTCTGCAATTAGAAGTTAGCAAGAATAGGAAGGCCAAAAATTGGTAACAGGATTTGGAGTAGCATCTTACATCTCCCGATTCTCCTTCATGGTACTCATACAAATCAACAATGTTAAATATTGGTGATATAACAAGGTCTTTTAGCAATTCCAGCTCATACATTTCCTTGAACAAATTTCTTAGCAATCTTGCAAGGACCAAATTTCTTCATTTTTAGTTTATTGTATGTCTCTGTGGAAATCTTTCCTTCGTAAAGAAACCCTCACTTTCGTTCTTAATTCATAGTTTTTGTCTTAGTTTTGATAAGCATGTTCTTTATACAATATTAACAAATTACTTCTATGATGTCCTCCGAAAATGACTAACAAATTTCGCATTCCCTGTCTCATACAAAACCCTTAGGTGATCCATGTAATTTACAATTTCTTTGAAAAATAAATCAATTGTGCACTGCATCATTAGTTTTCTTACAAGCAAGAAAACGTGCCATATTTGAATACCTATCAACTACTAAAAAGAAATTCATTTCTTTCCTGAGTTATTGGCAATCCTAACACGAAATCAATGCTAATATCCTCCCATGGTTTCTTTGGAACCGGTAATGGTTTATACAAGCCAACATTTAGACTTCTTCCCTTAACAACTTTGATAAACTCTAGTTTTGCACATAACTTTTTATATCCTTGTACATTTGCAGCCAAAAAATATATACTTACCAACATCATTGTTTTGTGACTTTTGTCAATCCCAGAACGACCTGCTAATCCCCCACTATGTTTCTTTCTTTATCAAATTTCCCCTAATTGAACTCTTCGTAATACATAACTGATTTCTTTGATTAACAAATCATCTTAAATCAGGAAATCCAACCATCTAGTTGTATATCCACTTACCGATAGCTTATGTCTTTCATGCCCTATCAAAACTAGCATCAATCCCATACGAGTTCTTCAATTCATCAAAACCAACAACTTGAATTCTCATTTCCATCAGCAAATTATGCCTTCTACTCTAACACATTGGCTAATCTATTTGATTTACCACATCTATGTTTAAACAAAAAGGAATAACTTTTTAGAAAGTCAACCCATTTGACATGCTTTTGATTAACTTAGCTAAACTATTCAAATATTGCAATGCTTGTTGATCGGTATAAAAACCAAATTCTTTTGACAAATAATGTCTCTATTTCTTCAGGTGCTTTGCATAATTGCATAGAATTCCTGATCATTAACTGTACTTTATTTTGGCCTCATTCAACTTCTCATTAAAATAAGAATTAGGTTTCCCTTCTCGACACAAAACTTTCCAATTGCAGTTCCACTCGCATTATAATCTATTTGAAATGACTTATTAAGATCTGGCAAGGCTAACACTAGTGTTCTGTCACTTTCTTCTTCCATAATTAAAAACTTTTATCAACTCGCAACTATATAATTTATCATATTTTCTATCAAATAAGAAATAATGATTTTTAACTGACATACTTAGTTTTGACAGCATTTCTCCTCTTCTCTTTGCTGTTAGCTTATTTTTCCCTTGAAACTGTGAAATCTCCAAGCACCAAGTAAGAAAAAATGTTTTCTAAATTCCCAAAACACAAGGTTCAGTCCCTTAGGTGCACCATATTACTTTCTCTGATAGATATGCTACAATCCATATTGAAGATGGACAATAGTCCTCAGGCAGTGGGCAAAGAAATTTTGGATGAAATTTATTTTGAATGCTAGTGTTCAATTATTGCATTTCTTCTCAAGCATAGAATCCACCTTTATTAACCATTCATAGGAGCCCCTTAAATCGCAATGGTTATTCTCTCTCTACAAGTGGGCAACAATTGCAGAAATACAGTAACTTGGAGATGATTAACTTGTGTACATTACAAGAAAACTGATTTAGAGCAATTATTTACAAGTGAGGAAGTTTCTTACATTAGTAAAAGGAAAAATTAATAAAACAAGTCCTCAGCTTTCTAGTTTGGTTAATGCGTAGGATAAAAGTCTTAGTAAGTGAAAAGGGAAAAAAATATACCAACCAATAAATCTGCTTATTTACAATATGAATAAACTGCAGGCAGTATTTTTTTTTAAAGTGTCTCGACTATTGATGATACATCATACAATCTAAACATACCTGGTAATGCTATTTTCCGCTTAAGTAACTGACAAGTAGCTTGTTGACTTTGTGTTTCTCCATATTGCCACTCCAAAATATCACTCACCAAGATAGCAGGTCTGCGAAGTTTTGAGGAGACAAATAGTTTTGACATACATTACTCATAATAATCATAATAAAGCTATGAAGATACATAGAAAAAACAATGCTAGAATATTTGCAATAGTTTATAAAATTGTCATCTCATTTGCTATATGATCAATATTAATTTGGTTCAAAAACCAAACATGCAAATCAACGTCCACAATGATAGTAAAGCCCATGCTTCTAAAACAGTTACAAAGACAACTTCTTGATACAAGATGGCTCTCTTTAAACCTACATTACACCAGGCTACTTGTAGTACTAAACACATTTAAGTTGAAACTTTCAGTTACAAATAATGTTCGACTCCCTTTAAACCTCCTTATATACATTACCATTCTACCATGCTACTTGAAATACTAAGCATATTTTTGTAGAACCTTCCAGTTACAATGACTATGTAAATAGAGGTATTTATATAAAACCAAAGAAAACACATCCACAAAAATTTACAGGGATCACAAACTAATGTTCCCTTTTTGAAATTAACCTTCTGTGCATCAAAATCTTTAAGATTTAAATTGGAAAAAGAAACTTTCAGCTCCATTAAATTAACTGTACATGAACAGTAATCTTCGAAAACATCAAAATTGTTCACTGTATATGTCACTCAGCTTATTTTTACATACATAGAGGAATCCTGGCATCGTTCTACAATAAGATGACGGTCATCACCTTCTCCAACAGATTCATGAGCTAAACTGCCAATGCAAAAGTAGGTGTAACTGTGTAAGGATTAAATTCATGGGATAAAAGTTTCAAAACAAAAGAAGGCATGTCATATGAGAATAATTAAAAAAATTATTGCATGTTCAGAAACCCAAATTACCGAGTAGGAATAATCCAAAAACAGATAAGCCATCTTAACATACAATCACTCAATAAATAAATAAAAATCAGAATAAGTATATATTGAATTTACTGATCGCAAGTTTGAAAACACTTTCCCATTCTAATATATATTAAGGTTAATAGTAGAAAAATATATACCCAAATATATCAGCAAGCCTATGAAGAAGCATTCTATGGTAGGAAACCATAGGCTCAAACTCCAATATATCTTCTAAACTGCAAAATCAAGCACAGAACAATTCAGGACAGAGGATAAACTAGATATATCAGCAATTAATAAATGAGAGAACCTATTCAGAGTTGTCTGAGACTTAGTGCCTTGATTTATTTTACATTCAGAACATTTGCATTTTACGAAACACCCAGCATTAATTTTTGTTGTAGACTGCACAGCATTTTTTAAATACACTAAGTTTATAGTACATGTGCTTTAAAGAAACTATGAAAAGCAAAAATGTGGCTAAAAACAAAACACGGGCTTCAGGTAAGTATATGACCACTTAAATGTAGCACAAAATCATTTGAAATTAATTTTACCCAAAAAACGCTGAGCTCCTCCTGTTTCCCTACCATCAACAAAACAAACCAGTTATGGGTCAGGAGTAGGCACTAGTCTGCAGATGAGATGGATAGGGTGTGGCCCTACTGCCCTGGAACATACCCATAGGTAACCAAGGCAGCATGTGTTGATGTTATATAGCGTCGGGAGTTATCTTTCCCATGAAGGCGAATCACTTGTCCAAGAAATGCTAAGGGTCTTGCATTTGGAAATTGAAAAGACTTGCATGGAGATGTGAAGAGACATCCATTTGAAATGAAGAGACTTGTACTTGGAATGTAAAGTCTTCAGTTTCGAAGATGAAGAGTCAAGTCTGATGTATATTTCTTTGTCTTGTGCATTGGTTGGGCGTTAGACATGCATTATGTTGCTGGTTCTGTGTATGGTAGATGGATCGCTGGTTCAGTTTGAAGCATTGTACACAAATCTGTATCATTTTATCAATAAAGCGTCATTTCTTGTGTGGCTGGGTTTTTACCCTCAAGTTGGAGGGTTTTCCCAGGATAAATATTAGTGTTTTTTTTGTGTCATCTATTCTTGCATGTTTTGAGTTAAGAATCTTTTGTTGCTCTGCTATTCTGGTTCATAACATTAATATGGTATCAGAGCGGATCTAAGGAAACGATCCGAACAAGAATAGAACAATTCGATTCTAGAAGAATTGTAATGTCTAATGGGAGTCGAATATGCTGTTCAAAATGAGGGATTTCTATGAGAACGTGTAGCTAAAGAGCCTTGGAGGGTAGAATCTCTGACGAAGCTTCTTACCTGGACATGGGGGATGTTGTCATGTTCGTCTATGCTTACATGTTTGGCATTCATGTCTATGAGGATAGCAGATGTACTAGTGTTCAAATTTTTCATTCTCTATAACTATGTGATGGCGAAAGATCTATTGGTGGATTGTGAGGAAATTTAGGGAATAAAGTGATAAGTATTTGAATATTGATCATGAATTTTATGTAGTTAATTCATGCTATAATATTGAGAATAGTGAAATATGTATGCTTTTAGCATTGATCTGTATATTTTCGCATTATTCAATTTGATTCTGTAAACTATTGCTTCTCTCTAAAAATGCTTCCAGGACGAATTGAGAAGCAACGAGATGATGAGAGATTACATGCAAAGTCACACAGGCTATAAAAATGAACATGGGAACGCTGCTTGCAGCCATGGGACTGAATTGATGGCACTAACTTCATTAAAGAGAAAGAACCTATTCAGATTGTCATTGTAATTAGTTTCTTCGAAGAGGAAGAAATGACATTCAGAGGGAGACTATTCAGCTGCAAAAATCAGATTCAGAGGGAGAGCTTGAGTGGCAGATGTAGAATGCCAAGTCCTTTGCAGAGGATCAACAAGCTTGTGTAGCAGTGTGACTGCAAAAGCTCATTGTTGGACAAAAATTGGAGCCAATTTCCTAGTGTAGTGATAATCAAAGCCATGAGAATGGTGCCCCTATGAGAGGGAGTCTCGGCTAAGAGGGAGTCTTAGCATTAAAATGATCTTTTATATGTTTTAATGAGTTATTCTCTGAGAGGGAGAAGTTCAAGGTGCAATCCCTTGTTAATGAGTTCTTCTCCGTGAGGGAGAAGTTCGAGGTGCAATCCCTTGTTAATGAGTTCTTCTCCGGGAGGGAGAAGTTTGAGGTGCAATCCCCTGTTAATGCATTCTTCTTCGCAAAAGAAGTTTGAGGTGAAAGCCCTTGTTCCACTCTCTGGGAGTAGCTATGGTGGATGTCATGTGAGAGACTCCATGACTTAGCTCTTGTGTTATTCAACCTCTGGGAGTAGCCATGGTGAATGTCATGTTGAGATGATGATATCACATTGAGAGAATCCGTGATAAAGTTTTTGATTTTCTCACAATGGGTGTAGCCATTGTGGGGGTCATGTTGAGAGAATCCATAACATGAGAATCTGGAAAGATACCTCCCTAGATAAGAGGGAGTGTTGATGTTATATAGCGTCGGAAGTTATCTTTCTCCTGAAAGCGAATCACTTGTCCAAGAAATGTGAAGGGTCTTGCATTCGGAAATTGAAAAGACTTGAATGGAGATGTGAAGAGACATCCATTTGAAATGAAGAGACTTGTACTTGGGATGTAAAGAGTCTTCAGTTTCAAAGATGAAGAGTCAAGTCTTCTATATATTTCTTTGTCTTGTGCATTGGTTGGGCGTTAGACATGCATTATATTGCTAGTTCTGTGTATGGTAGATGGATTGTTGGTTCAGTTTGAAGCATTGTACACAAATCTCTAATATTTTATCAATAAAGCATCATTTCTTGTGTGGCTGGGTTTTTCCCCTCAAGTTGGAGGGTATTCCCAGGATAAATATTAGTTTTTTTTTTGTCATCTATTCTTGCATGTTGTGTTAAGAATCCTTTGTTTCTCTACTATTCTGGTTCATAACATTAACAGCGTGCACCCTAGTCAAACACAAGGCATGCCTATTCACACCCAAGGGAACCCACCGGCGAAAAGCACCATTTCAAAAAATACAACCAACCCATCATTTTTTAACAATAAAATATGCATTTTCAACCTAAAACATAAGTGAAAAATTGGAAGCACCCCTAAAACTTGCAAAATACAAGCCCGCAAAAACATCCAATACCGTTGGACATTGCCATTTTTACATTTTTTATCTTGCTGAGATTTTTCCAATGTAAAAGATTGTTAAGTGTGAAAGATGTTTGTAAAGTGCTAGGGGAGGGATCTAGCTTGAATAGAGGACATTAAATGATCAAAGAAGTACTCTAAGAATTTTCAAATTTTAAAAAAATGTGTTTGTTTTCAAATTTTATTACATTTATACATATTGTAGGGTTGTATCTTGTTTTATTTGAATTACACACTCTAGGGTTGCACTTACATTTATTTATTTATTTTCCTTATAACAGCAATCTATTTAGAATGAATACTGATTCAAATTTAGTGGCCCCTAAAGCAAAAATAGACAATTCAAATATGATCAAGCATTTCCTCCATGGAGATATGATGACTGAACAACTTCCAAGATGTGCAGTTTTTCTTTGGAGTTATAGTCGTTGGGGGAGGCAACATAAAAGCTTGTATACTCTCTAAAAGACCACTCATGTGCTATGACTAACCATGGAATTAGAGCTTTTTTAAGACCAAAAAAAGAAGAGATTGTCAATGGAACAAATTATGGCATGCATTATAGAACAAGAAGTTGATGTTGTGACTAAAAGAAAAATTAAAATCTCATCTTTTGGCGAATAACAAGTTAGGGAGGCCACCTACAAGGTCTCCTTCAATAGTGGTTTCCCTACATCCTTTCTTGGAGACACTGTCTATCCAAAAAAGATCTCTCTTTCTTCCCACAAAAGAGGCCCAACGGATTAGGCATTCCAAAATGAGGTGAGAGACAATGTGGAAGAATACATTGCACATTGCATTTACGCCAATGGTCTTCCTTTCAACCTAGTGAGATCACCATATTTGCAAGAAATAGTGATGGCAATCAATAAAACAATCTCTAATTACGCAGCTCCTAAGTATGAGAAGGTGAGCACCACCTTATTAGCCAAAAGCTATGTTCCACCAAGTTTCCAGGAGACGGGGACGCATTTTGACGATGGGGATTTTTTAGGCCGTTATTGGGGATGGCAGGGGATGGCAAAAGGGACAGCTATATATATGCTACAGGTTAATTTCAAAAAATCATATGATGACATTGATAAAGCATTCATCATATTGCTTTATACATTATAGAATCCTTAAACACACAACAATAGAGTTTACATGAGAATCAAACAAATTTGTGTCAATGCGCATATGATATAAAATTGAAAAATAGTACTACTCCATACTTTATCAGGAATCCACAATCCATTTTTAATTCAAAATTTGTTTCTGGCTTTGATTGTGTATATATATTCACAAGCAAAACCAGAAACGAATTTTGAATACTCCATACACAAAATGCCCAAAGCCAACAAGTTTGCACTATAGATGTCAAAAACTATAAAACATAATAATTGAAAGTGTTGATGTTTATAGCTGCGATCAGATAAAATGATCATAATATTATGAGAAAATAAATAATTGATATATTAATATATATGATAATAATGGCCATTACTAATATATATATTAATATACATATTTAATATTATCTCCTTATAATATTGAATGAAATAAACATCATTGAATTGATAATATTGTTATTCAGATAAAACAATATGAGCTAATATTATTCTACATTATATATGCATATTAATATATATAATTATTATATACAGTGTAACCCGGGGACGCGTACCCGGCCCAAAACCCCGAAGTACTGGGTACCGGGACGTCCCCCAAACAGGTACTCCGCGTACTGGAGTACCCCCACCGCCGCCCGAGCTTTGCCATTTCCCCGCCGCACCCCGGTCGCACCTGTCAGGTACTTCGGTACCGGTACAATACTTCGGTACTTGACGGGGTGCGGCCGGCGGCAGACTTGAAAAAGTGCATTTTTTTTAAGTTTTTAAATAAAATTTGATTTTCTAATTGGTTCTTATGGAACCCTAAAAGGATGTGGGTCCCATATAAGGCCCTCTAAG
>MU228150.1:1583261-1625023 GCA_018584345.1 Thuja plicata | reverse complement strand
GAGTTAGACTGAATTTCTAAATCTGAAAATGGATCTTTTACTCTACCTAGGCTCTGATACCATGTTAATGTTTTCAGATTATCACAAGGAATATGCAATCTATAGAAGTCTTTCAAACACTAAGCACAGGATATAAATATGAAATCAAAAAGAAGAAGAGATAGTACCCGGAAATCAAACTTCAAGTTCTCCAATGTGACTTCTATGGATGTTGAATTTAGCCCACTTGGAGCTTCTTCCAATTCTGATTGATCCTAATCAGCATTCAAATCTGACTTTGAAATGAATTCGATCTGCACCTATGCCTCCAAGGACTGTTATGAATCTGCCTTTGAATGTCTTTAATGTGCTATCAGATTCGCACCTTAGGACTGCTTTAATTCATCCTAATTTGCCCTTCTTGGACTGCCCAAAATGTGCACCTTAGAGCTGCTCAAATTCGCCCTTCTAGGGCTGCAACAATTCGCCCTAATAATCTGCTCAATATTGTCCAAGTTCGCCCTTCTAGGGATGCTACAATTCGTCCTTGAACGCTGCACTAATTCTGCCCTAATTCATCCTTTAGGGCTGCTTAATTCTCCTTGAATTCTGCTCTAATTAACCCTTGAATAAGAGCTTAAAAGATCTGTTCCAAAATGTAATTCGCTGCTAGTATTTTCGCTCCTAGATAAGCTCATTAAAAGATCTTGCTAAAGGAAGAAGGCAACGTTATGTTTTTGGTTGCTTCTTACCTTCTCCAAGTTGCTCTAATATATGAGCTTATTAAGATAAACTCTTGGCCTCCCAAGTTGGCCAACTTGGGTCCATAATAATAATATACTTTTTATATTATTTGCTCCATATTTGATTATTAAAATCAATCCTTAATAATAAATATAACCTTTTATATTTATTATTATTATCCAACCAATTTTAACATAATTAAATATATCAATAATAAATCCAATATATTAATTATTATTATTGCCACTTTGTCCAATGCGTTGATCTTTGCCATAAAGAACAAAACATTAACAAAGTTTATTGTAGTCAAAGTTAGGAAGTTGACTCTTTTTGCGCGAAATTTGTCAAGTTAATAACCATGTTCAAATTTTGCTAAAATAAGTTAGTTATTAACTTGGAAAAGAAGGTAGTTAGTAGATAGTTATCTTGTGAGCCTATAAATACAAGGCTATTTGCAATGTAAAGGGGTGGGAGGACTTTTTGCAAAAGGGGAGAAACTCTGCAGATTTGTGTAGAGGGACTTATTGAGAACTTTTATGTTCATACTTCATACTTGAAGGTTTTTGAACTTGTATATTTTCAAAAGAATAACCAAGAATGCATTTGATTCGTATGTCTTAAATGTGTTTTCCAGTTATTGTTATCGATTTCTGGTATGTTAAATTGATAATCCCTTTGAGTATTTTGGATATATGTAAAAGATGAAGCATCTTCACACCCTAGTATCTCGGATAGAAAATGTTGAGGCTACCTGTTTCCTCGTATGTGGAAACGTGTTTTCTTTCTTTCATTGATTTCACATATCTAACTTATCTTGTACTTAAATCCCCTTTGTAATATGTTATCCTTTGGGAATCTCATATGGTATTCATATGTCTACTACTGGGATTTCTACCATTTATTTCCTTTAGTTTTGTTTTGTATCCATTTTGTACTTTCAGGTGAAAAGTACTCAGAAAATACAAATACCCCTGTCATATGAGGGAGCTGCCCCTGTTAAACGCAGAGGAAGATTGCAATTTGATCGTGATCGGGTTGTAGTCTCTCCAACTGTTGGCACGATTGTCACTACTCACAAGGCAAACAGGGTCAGTTTTGAAGAAGCACTCGCAATGACAAATTTGTTTATGAACAGGACTACAACTTGAATTTCACCAAGCCCATCTTGGTGGGCAATATTTTATCTTCCGCTAGCATCTGCTGATCAAAATTCCATCACAAGTAAGCATTTTTAGTTTTGTAATATTCTTGCCATTCTTTCAACTTCTTAATTAGCATTGATTTTTCTTTCAAATATCACCAACTTGCAAATTCTTCAACTTAAAGTAATTGGAATATATACTATGTATTCTTCTTCAACTAAAAGGAATTGCAGTACATATAATCCTTTATCCACTCAGTTAAGCACAATCGATTGGCTACCAAAAAAACAAAAGCTTTTGTCTACAACCATTCCAACTTGCACCTCTAATCACATTAGGAAGTTTACCACAAGCAAGCGGCAATGAAAAATTGGAATGTAACCCACAAATGTGCTGACATGAGAGGTAGAATAGGTCAGTAGCATCATCCCTGATTGTAATTGGTACCAAAAAAAAGATTTCGAACATTAGATCTCACTGCATCCAGTGTAAAAGAAAATTACTCGGTATATATGTTCATTGTGACAGGAAAAGAGAGAATAGGTCAGTAGCATCATCCATGATTGTAATTAGCATAAATTTACTTTTCTAAAATTTTATGTCAATGCATCCAATGTCAAAGCAAATTATTTGGTTCCTATGTCATGTTTTCCTTTGTGTCTTTGGTAAAAATCTAAGTTTATTTCATGTACAGAACTGGCAACTTAGATTTTACTAAAGACACACAAAGGAAACCTTGACATGGCAACCAGGTAACTTGCTTTGACACTGGATGCAGTGACATCAAATGTTAAGAAAGTAAATTTTTTGTGCTAATTACAATCATGGATGATATTACTCACCTATTGTACTTTTCATTTCACAACAAACAAATCAATATATATATACCCAAACCCTAAAACCATGCCCATTCACATATCAGAACTCGTAACTTAAATTTTTACTAAAGAAACAAAATGGAAAACTTGACATATGAACCAAGTAATTTGCTTTGGCACTGGATGCAATGAGATCAAATGTAAGGAAAGTAAAATTTTGGTGCTAATTACAATCATGGATGATGCTACCGACCCATTCTACTTTTCATCTCTCAATAAGCAAATCAACACACATACATATATATACACCTAAACCCGTGCTCATTCGCGTACCGAAACTAGCAACTCAATTTTACTAATGAAACAGAAAGGAAAACTTGACAGACTGGATGCAGTGAGACCAAATGTAAGTAATTTTTTGGTGCTAAGTACAATCATGGATGATGCTACTAACCTATCCTATGTTTCATGTCACAATAAACAAATCAATATAGCATCTATAGAAAATGAGATGAGGAATAATTTTTCAAAAATCAAGTAGCACACAGAAAGCTTTCACAGTTCATTTCATAGCCTTATATACTCAACTTGCTACCAAGACTGCTACAACAATGGTTATATCTATGCATTGTTTTCTCTTACAAACAGTTAATAATGCACCTTCTTGCTCAGGATCTCAAGAGTATCCATGGTCAGCCCATCTTAACAAAAACCCTTGGATTGATATTTGTATACACTGTTATCTCTAACAACTCCATCTTTTAGATCAACATTTAACAAAATTATGTGTAATGCTTTAAGCGTCAATCAACCTTAGTTTGCAGCCTTTCTTGTACTCTATCCACTTGCAGAGTCCATTGTTTATTGCTATATTTGATAAATAAGATACATGAAATAATAATAAAGATGGCAATGTGAACCAGATACAAGAGTGAAATACATCTTTCTTTGCTCATGAATCTATTACAAAGAAGAAGACTAGAGATAGTTGGCCAACGATTCTCATTCATACAACTATACCATACTACCTTGAAAATACACAACATATTTAAAGAACCCAAAAATTGCCAAGAGGAACACAACTACCAACCAACCGACACTTACAACTACCTAAGAGTGATAACCAACTTAATACATTGCCAAGTAACCAATATTATCAAACATAACAATAGGCATTGTATACGGACTACATCATCCCCCCCCCCAAAAAAAAAAAAAGTCATCTTCCAGACAACAAGTATACATCAAGTAATATACAGGAAGACTAATGACAATAGTGTAGACAATGACTTGTACCGTGCAAAATCAAAGTTATTCGTTCCTTTGTCATCACTTGTTTTACTTATGTTTTGGCTTCTCAAAGTTGTTCCTTCTCCATACAAGGGTCCCGGTACAACGCCTCCTTCGTTTGTGCTCTTACAATTGCCAAAATTGCCTCGTCTTCTTCCTCCATGTCCAGCATATTAATACCCTTTTGCTTCGAGCTATTGGTGTCTTCATGGTCACCTAGTCCCCACCATTTGCACAATAGTTGTAGGTTGTCTTTCTTATTCTTGCAATCTCTCACAAAGTATCCCCATTCACTACATTGTTGGTACTATATGATAGGATGCCCTTTGGAAGTCCACCTGTATTTGATTTAGCCCTCATTGTTTTCCACAACTGCCTGGCTATACATCTTGTGGTTTCGATGGAGTATACTCTCCCTCTGTTAAGAGTGCTTGCATACTTCTAGTATTAAAATTATGTGAACACTCCTTTATTGGATGACCCATCACTTGGCAAATCTCACAAAAAAATTGTCCAAGACAATTACGTTTCATGTGCCCCTCAATTTTGCACCATGTACACCAAAGTTAATTAGTTTTTTATCGGTTCCTTTATCTACCTTCAATTCTTTCATCATTCTCATCATATCCCATTGTGGGCCATGGATTGTTGTCAATCCATCACCGTTGTTATCTTCGGTGATCTCATCATCATTTGTCCTCCTCTTCCCTTGGGAGGATGTTTTGATTTCACTCTCATTGTCCATCACCCGGTTATAAGCATTGACGTACGATGACAAAGGTACCACCTTCATTTTCTTTCTCAGCAAAGCGATCAATGCCTCAATAAACCAACGCTTTTTCAATTCGTCCGCTAGTTGGTTCTCCAATTTTTACCAACTATTCCTTGAGCCTACAATTATAAGCTCGTACATCCTCATGCTTCCCTTGTTTGGTGTGTAAATTTTAGTGATGATTTCATTATCATCACATAGCAGTTTGAACTCGGCCTCGAACGCCTTCTTCAACGAATACTAGGAGGCTTTGGACAACACATCCAGTTTTGTGAACTAGTCAATGGCTATACCCCATAGCATTGTTGGAAATATTCTCAATCAATATTCCTTATCCTCCTGACCGCTTTCTATCCAGATAGTCTTGCACGTCTTACAATGCCTCATAGGATCTTTGACCCATTCCCCATGACTTCGGCAAATTCTGCCAATCCACATTTTGACTTGAAAAAGGAGTCACCGTCTTTCTCGGTGGCTTGCTACCTTGTGTGCCAGACCAGACCTAGGTGGACTATTACAACTGCTACATTCTAGTGCTTTCCCTGCACTCTTGGCCACGCACACGTCCACCTCCAGCGTCCCCAACACCTCGGGTGCTTTCAAGCTTTGACTCATTCCTATACTCCCTCCGTCCAGGGGACTTTGATTCGAATCCTCTAATTCTACGTTCTTTTGAGATGGATAGATTCTCAATGTGGTGGAATATCTCTGTCAATTCAAGATTTCCTTCTTCGTGCTCCTCTGATGTTGACTGTACAAACGAGTTGTCTGCTTGGTCAACAAGATCGAAATATGTTTCATCCAAAGTGGTAAGTATCTGGCAATATCCTCTCACTCGCTTTACATACGATTTGTGCCTTCCTTGCCAGATGGTTTCCTTTCCTCCCACCTACGACTTTGGCTAAAGTTTTGGCTTTACTTCGTTCTCTAGAAGGGCTCCAACTTGGGAATAGTCCGACTAAATTTTCGTCAAATGTTTCTTGTAATCTTCTTCATTCTCTTTGTTCTACAATTCTTAAAGATCGTCTAATCCCTTGGTCTTGACCAGCCTGTGGCCTCTTCTCGCCTTTATTGGGATCTAAGGGCATGAATCACGCAACTCTAACCCAATTTCTTTTAAGTCAACAGTGCAAAATGTACTATATCTAATAAATTACATACATGAAATAATAATAAAGATGGCAATGCGTACCAAATACACAAGTAAAATATATCTTTATTTACTCATGAGTCTATTACAAAGAAGAAGACTAGAAATGGTCAGCCAAGGATTCCCATTCATACGACTATACCATACTACATTCCGTGATAATACACAACATATATAAAGGACCCAATGGTTGCCAAAAGGAACATAACCGTCAACCAACCAACACTAACAACTACCCAAGTTGACAATCAACTTAATACAAACAATTAATATATTGTCAAATAACCAATATTATCAAACATAACAATAGGCATTGTATGCTGACTACATCCCACTCTACATTGATTCAGTTACCTCTATGGATGCCAATTTACCAATTACCTAGGGCCATATTCTTTACAGTATTAATTTATAGTTTTGCTCATCAATTTATCGACTTGCATAAACAAATTATTTTGGGAAAATTTAATTGCTAGAAGCAATACACTTGAGTAATATATAGAAAGATAATTCTCCATGCACCCTACCAACCGAAATTACAATTTTTTTACATATTGATTGTTCATTCAAGGATCGATTGAAATTTTGTATGCAGACTTTAAATACTTCATATATTTTAGGCTAGGCTTCCTTGAGTTTCCTTTCTGTGTCTATATTATGAGCTTAGGTCATTCATTATTATTATCTGATTATTCTTCAATTATCAGATTTTGCAATATCCATGCTATCTAAGCTACTGCTTTTAGGCAAAATAGAATATGTTGCAATAGATGTAAATCTGGCCTTAGCAACTTCACTAATACATTCTCTGTGGTACATAAACTTGTGTGGTACAGATCGTGGCCAAAAAGTTTCTAGAAAAATGAGTCAAAGGGTGGTACGTGCAGTCATTACCACATGGGAACTTCAAGGGATGTTTCAGATGATTTTTATATAGAAGTTTAGCATTTGAAATAGGATAAGGAAGCCACTCCAAACAATAAATATTATACCCAGGACATGGAAGCAACTGCAGAAGATGAAGTAATGGCACACCCCAACATCCTCAAAGAGGTCAAAGCATGAAGAGAGAGAAACAAGGGAACTGGTACAGCCTGTTCCTAGATCTAGGACCAAGTATCACATCTTTACAAAGTAGATATAATTGGTATCTTTGTATGCCCTACAAAGGTGACATAAGCCTGTTGAAATTCTAATATTGCCCGATTTTTGCAAATCGGATTCAAATGATCATGAATGCTAAATATATGTACTTAATAACACGCAAGGTAAGTTTCTTGTCCAGGCCCATCTTAATTGTATATCTATGGTTACCAAGTAATAGTAAAACATGGCGCTGCTTGCTATGACAAACTATTGGTTTATCTCTGTTTTTTACAGGGGATGATTGTAAGTTCTAATCTCTGTTCATGCTAACTATTACATACCCCTTATATTGGCTATTCTAAAATGGTTAAAACCAATAAATAACAAGCACCTTGGCAGATATTCTTTATTGCCAGCCTCAATAACTCCAATAAAACATAACTCTAAATCCCAAGTTATAATCCAACTAGCAGGCAAAATTACATAGCATCGCTATAGAATCGCCAACTGTAGTGGCGGAAATAATGATACTACAAATCAAGTACAAAGAACCTCATAGGTAACTAAATAACTAACAAATCAAGTACTAATAATCATACAATTACATTCCATTTGCAGACTTAAACTACAAAGCCAGGATCTTACCTGGAGGATGCTCCAAGAAACTCAACAAAAGTCTCTTCGGCTGAAAGAATAAGATGTTTACAAGGCAAGTTATCCTTTATAAGCCTAGCCAACTCTCCTGCCTGAAAACATATGTAGCATCACAAAATAAGACATCCTTGTTAAATGCTAAGAAAGGAATTTCTCCAACTTCCAAACACAAGAATAAGTATGCCTAGCAATCATGATATTTATTTAAGAGACAAGAAAGGCTCAATAATTAAGATTACAACAAGAAAGAGCAAAAGGCTAAATACTATGGCATACTTGAGCGCAACAGTATCTCATGACATCTGCCCATGAGTGGAATTAATGACAATCATCCTAAGAGGACAATGGCAAATGGGTTCCTCCAAAAGCAAATACTATAAAAGTGACTGCTATAAGTTAAATTTTAACAGGTCCTCCAGAATGGGACTGCTATACATTAAACTTTACTGGGATCCTCCCTTGATAAGTTTTAACACGGCCTTTAAGAATAACCTTAATTTTGTGTGTTATAATGTTTTTCCTAACAACCAAGGGGAGACATCATGCTTTTCCATCTCTAGCATTTCTAAAGCCACAAAAATGTGGTAGAAAAATGGGTTAGTCAGAAAACTCTCAAGTCGCTATCAAAAGAGATATCAAGAATTCTGAGGTGGAAAGCAATTTGATTAATAATACTCAGTTCTATGATTTAAAACGAGGTTATTCTGTAGCATCTCAAAACAACTGAGAGAGGTGATAACTGTAGCCTGAAGCTTCAATAATCCTTAACCACTCTTTCAGACCGGTAATGGAATACAGGCATTCACGTAAGAAGGATTGTTAGTAGTAACAAATTCATTTCTTAAAAGTGCTTTGAAATTTGATTAATAAAGACTTCAATTTATAATATTGGCAAACCTCTCTTGAAATTGAACTTTGATGAAAAGATAATCCAGTGTTGGCAAGGATTGGTTTTGTCATAATAAGCTCTTTTAGTGATTTTATTATGCGAGGTTCAACACATCTTGCTTTACGAACGAATAATGAGGCAGAGTGGGAAGCCTCGCTAGCAGGGTAGACAGCTGCTTAACATATTGCACAATAAAAGTTGAAGGGGAGTCCAAATTAGTGATTGAATCAGTCAAGAGAAAATATTGCCGCAGTTGTTTGCACTCTCTTCAAAAGGAAGTTGCTACGTGGAATAAGAAATTTGAATAGAAAATGGATGTGCATTGTTACAGAGGAAAAAAAGGACATGGCTGATTTTCTTGCTAATAAAAGAGGTTTACAAGATCAAAATGCTGCAGTAGAGAGTAAGGACATGAAGGATTGGGACCGTATAGCGCCTATTATTTTAAAAGAGAACCCCCTTAATAATATCGGTTCATTACAATATTAGAAGCTAAAATTATTGGAAGTTTGATTTACGGATTTGACTATTTGCTTGCATCTATACTCCCATTCATCAGTAGAAATACTATCTACAGTGGTGTCAAGGAGTCAAGATTTGTAAGGGTTTATATGGTGGTGCTTAGCACCAAGAAGTCTGTTTGGTGGCTTGGTGTAGCTCCACTCTAGTGTGTTGTCTCACTATAGTAGAGTGCTTTGGCTTTAAGGCAATGGCCAATTTAGAAAGAGGGAGAGCTTAGTATCATAAAGATAGTCTGACACATTTTCATCTCAAGAAGATTTTTAATTGCCCATCTCAAGGTATGCTCAAAGTTGTAAAAGTCATTTTTGGGGCTAATGATATATATGACATTGGTATGCTTAAGTCTCATGAATCAATAAAGGTTGATTTCTTGATGAAACTGGAAGGCACAAACGTGGATACAAAGGTTTGAGAAAGTATAGAAGCTCTCCTCAACTTCCGAAACTTGAATTTGCAAATGGGAAGGAGAAGTGAGCTTCTACTTCTGAGATACAATATGAAAATCCGTTTGCATGAGAGGAGGGAAAGGATGAAGAATTGACAAATTTGAGGGTTTTAGGTTATTGGAGCATGTGAGAGTATTGTATATATTCTGCCAAGATACCCACTTGGTTTTGAAAATATAGCTATTACTCCACCTAAGGCCATTCTAGAAATAGTCAGTAGGTATATATTGCCAATTTTGGTGAAAAGTTTCAAGCAAGATGACTTAAGTCCTAATGTCTAATAAACGAAAATTCTTCTTCTAACATCGCACTGATCACACAACTATTGAAACTTCAAATGTAGAAGCATAAAACTAATATATAGATAAATTACACCTCTAAATCAATCTTTCATTCCTTCAAAAAACTTACACGAAGACCTCTACAAATTATTCATCTAGCAGCTGCACAGAAATTTACTGTATATTACATCCTTCTATCTTGCTCCTATCTATATACTATTTAGCTAAAAATCTAATTTTCCAAAAAGCATCCTTGAAGATAAATCTAACTCATTAGTGTTTATCTACACTTTATCAAACTTGATTATAGCTAAATAAAAGATTTTCACTTTATCATTAAAATCGAAATGCAAAATATAATAACTCAAACAACTTTACCTACTTTCCAACACATTCACATTGAACCTTCATGGAACTATTCATCCGAGCCAAAAAAAAAACTCAATACTCCTTACTGAGGAAGGAATTTTGCACTAATCTAAGTTGTCCTTGAAAACTTCAAACTTCCCTTTTGTTGAGAGATTGGTCAGAATATCAACTACCCACGAATCTATGAAATAAAACACTTTCATTTTAATCCTTAAAAGCAAAATGCAAAATATAATAACTCAAACAACTTTAACTACTTTCCAACACATTCACACTGAACCTGCAGGGAAGTATCCATCCAAGCCCAAAATACTCAGTACTCACTCTTAGTGAGGAAGGAATTCTACACTAATCTAAGTTGTCCTTGGAAACTTCAAACTTCCCTTTTGTTGAGAGGTTGGTCAAAATATCAACTACATACTAATCTATGAAAATACAAACTTCACCATGGCATCTCGCTAAGCCCGCTAGTCTACTCCTAGAGAATAGAAGGATGTAAATCCATGATGTTACTCATCATTGCTACTAAAACTGGTTCACCCTATACCCTAATAAAAAATTGACTATTCTAACACATATAACCTATGTTGTTCTCAACTAGATCCTTTCAATCTAATAAAGACTTGTTGATTCTCAAATTCAACTACATGGAATATTTCTTCCATACTTGAAACTGGAAAGTTTTCTTCATACAAAGTGTATAGTAACAAAAAGGGGGAGGCAAGATACACGAGGGTTTTATCCACCTTTTCCTAATGCACAATCGAAAGGAAGATGACCCAATAGGCTCAAGCAAGACTTCAACGCTAAGTGAGTGCAATGATCCTTCACTATAAGTGATTAAGAATGAAATGGATTCAGGGAATTAATGTAAAGATACAAGATAAATGACTAAAATGAGATAGATTAAGCAATTTCAGGAAAATAAAGACTAACAGGAACAGACAGAAAGTTGCAGTGACCAGAAACGGAAACTTAAGAACTGTATTGATCTGTAGACCAAACTTGAATCCCGAGAACAAGAAGCATGGGGCATTTTGTTCCCTAGAAATATGCCCGAAATTGACAGCTAATCCCATAGATCCCGATCTTTCCGAAAAAGTTCTGACAACTGCGCCACCTGTACCTACACACAGAAAAATAGGGAAAAGGTTGTGGACAGGGGTTTGTCTTGGTCAAACCCCTGTTTAGCAATCAACCTTGAAAATGAAATAAGATTGCATAAAGGAAAGTAAATAGCGAAGGTAAATATTAGATCTACCTTGCTAATACCTTGATGAACAGATATTGAAACCGCACATATTCATGAAGATGTTTGAGATGTAGTTGTTGACCTTGGAATGTAGAAAGGAATCAAGGATGCCTTCACAAATGCTTGGATCTATGAATGCCACTCCTAGATCTTCAATGTTGTTATGCTTGATTGAACACTTCCTATGAAAGGATGAATGAAAATGGACAAAGGATCTTCTTGCTTGCTTGAGAGCTCCTCTACTTGGCCATCATGGAGAATATTGTCTTTAAATTGCCTTGGATGCTTGGAGAGAGACTAGATCTTGGATGCTTGCCTTCAAATCTTGAATTCGCTTGATTGCTTGAATGTCAAATCTTGGTTATGGCTCTAGATTGCTAATGGATGCCAAAATGAAGAGAGATAGGGTGTTTATATATCTCATCACACATTTTGAGATTCAAAATTAAGTCAGGCCAACCACGGGATCTAATTTCCCACCGAAACATCGCAACAGGGGGGGCTCCGGTTCAAATTTGGGCCCAATCCTCGAACGCCTAGGAAAAAGCACCAAGATTTGAATGGGAAGTCGGGAAGATGCCAAATCAAAGGGAGATAGGTAGTTGGATCAAGCATAATGGACATGAGATCTCGAAATCACCAAAATGGGGCCTAATTGAGCATCCAATTATGGGTGCTAACTTTTTAGGATGGTACATTTAGCCCCCACTTTAGCGGGAGTATGAGACAAATTCATGCTCACGATGAAGTAGATCAATGCATTGGAAAAAAATTATCAAGGTAAAGGAGACAAGGAAATACCAAGTCCCCAAGTGACTTAGGTCCTCATTAAACCCCAAACCAAGATAAGAGAGGCAACGAGAGAGAGGGAGAGAGAGAGAGATGATCAACTAGCCTAGTAAAGTATTGCCTCACTATGGATCATGGAAAAGGAAAATGTCATAGTTGCACGGGTACGCGTACCCAGACCCCTGGTACACGTACCGAGTACTGGGACGCGTATCCCCGTACCGGATACTTGTTGGGTACTTTACCCTCTCCCTCGAAATGCCACGTCAGCGTCGGCAGATTTTTTTTGCAAAACGTTAAAAAAAAGTCGGATATTTGTTTCCGTTTTCGACTAGATGATAGATTAAGATGTCTGATTTTTGTTTCCGTTTTTTGTTTGTGTATCAGCTTGCTGTTTATCAAGCTTAATTCAATATGTAATCGGTTTGAAACTTTGATACAATATTGATTAACTTACACTAGTAAACTTTATCACTGTTCAAGTCAGAAGTTCATCATTTGCAATATGTCGTTATATGAATTATAATCNTCTTGTTCATGTTTAAAGTTTGCCATCTCTGTTATGAACTTATGCATCTAAACATTTAGGAACATATTGCAAATCTGAAACTAAAAACGATACATTACACATCTGCAAACTTTATCACTATTCTTGTTTTTAAAACTCAAATGTCATGACTCATATTTTCAGATTTTCTATAAAATATAAAAATTATATTATAAAAAAAAATTTAACGTACCCCCGTCCCCTGTTTTGAAAAATAGCCGTACCCGTACCCGTACCCGTACCCAAAGTACCCAAGTACCCCCGTCCCCGTGCAACTATGGAAAATGTTGCTGCAAAAAATATAATTGGTAGTCTGGCAAGCAATGAGATGCTAGTCAACCGATCAAAAGGGATCAGTCCTTAAGGAGAGCATGTCTCCATTAAGGGATCTAGAAAAGTAATCAGTCTAAGGACCAAATGAAAGAATGAAGCGTCAGTTTTAGAATCCACTAAATAATGCTTGGTGCATGATAATATAAAGATGAACACAAGGAACGCTTTGTCTCCTTAGCCATCTACATAAGAGATGGTACTGAATCATTGTGTGCGTAAAACAAGGAGCAGAGTGTATGCCCCCACGTTAAAACGATTGAAAACGCCTTAACAGGAGCAATGGCTTTAACGGAGCATACATGCACCTACAAGAAACATTTACAATGAGATACCCCCAAGCAAGGACAAACCAAGGGAAATTTAATGAACACATGACAAAAGAGAGCACGAAAAGGGATCTACTAACCCTGGGGTCAGTATGATCGTATGATACCTCATATATATCATAATTATATCAATTGTCATCATCCCCTAAAGGTAGCAGAACTACAAGCACAATGGAAGGTGGTCACATAAGAGATACAAAGAAGAGTCTTTTTGGGGTGGCATTACGGAGACCAAAAGAATGGTATCTACCGTTTTGCGTCATCCCAGATTTTCAACACAAAGGCACAGTTACGAACAATAGCACATGCACGACATACATGTATACGACATATAGAAGAAATGAAATACAAATAGAAGAATGTCGCGACTGGTCAATTCCTTTATCACCTTGCGCCAACGAAGCACCAAGGGTTGTCTAAAGAAATCTAAACAAAACATATAACAAGTAGCACATCACGAGGGAAGCACATTACAACAAGCAAACCCAAAAGAATCCACTATACAAGAGGAGCTAATCAAGCATATCGCTTGCGCACCCCCCCCCCCTGCATTGTTTAGGGAAGATGGGCAACTTGCAAGAGGAGCAACATCAAGCATGGCAGATAGAACAATAGCCAGTACCAAACAAGGACCATGCTCTAAGGATGAGTCACTTTTTTTGTCACTAGGATTAAGAGATAATTGTTTTGCAAATCTAGTTGGTAAACCATGATTAATATCAATAAGCTCATACATATCATCAAAATCGCTAGCATAAACATCATTTGCATTAGAAATATTGAAATCATAATCAATGCTATTTCAATGTCATGTTGATGGGGGTTTTCGCACACCACCAACATAGAATGAAATATATTGGTTATATCCTATTCTCTCTTGAACAAGGAAATCTCAAGTGCTATTGGATATGATAAGATCAGACAACCCCAAGGTTCCTAATGTCAGGTCTTGACTATGCATGGATAACTCGGTGGTAAATATGTTATTGTTGGTTACACAAAGGGACTTACGTAGTTGTTCTTGAGCAGCAAATATGATCCTTTCTCACCACAAGATTTTGCTATTCTAACTTAACTCCTTCGAAATAAACTACGGGATAAACTCAGCAATTGAACTAAATCTCTTAAACAAATTTAGACTAACCATGCACTAAAACATGCATCAACATGCTGCAAATGGTATGAACATAGGAATTCCAGTGCATCAAACAAAACAACTTTCATAACTAATTGAACTGAATTGAAATAAGATTTGGACAAGGCAGAACCATGCACACTCACAATTAAAAACACAGTTTTCACCAAGTCAATTTGAGAAATTCGTATTCATTTCGCCAGTATTTAAGAAACAATTCATGAAATCCTTCTTACAAAATGATGAGAGGCATAGGCATTTATTTGAGTAAATGGTCAAGATTAAATCCTCTCAAGGGCCATGATTTAACCTCTACAAACTTCTTAGGATTACAATTTGAATAAATGGCTAGGATTAAATCCTCTCAAGGGCCATGATTTAACCTCTAGAGACTTCCTAGTATTCAAAAATATTATTTTATACCAACTCCCACTAGAAGACAAAATAGCTATACCTACTCCCACTATAGGACAAAAATACATGCTTCCCAAGGTGTCACTGGACAATTAGATAAAATAGTAGGTATAGTAAATATAATTTTGACTTTTCAACATTACACTTCATTTGACTTTTGGAAATTTCCTATTCTTTTATACAATAAAGTACATTTTGCATATTTCTCCTTGAAAATTTTCATTTCTCTACTGATATTCTTTAGGTTCATATGATCTTGTAGCTTCTGTCAATCCTTGAGAATCTCTAAGAGACCAACTCTCTTGATTCCTTCTGAGGCATCTTTCGCATTCATATGTTTCACCAATATATCCTTAGACATCTACATGAAAACACCAAAAGGTCGTCATTGATCAAACATTTATGAAATTCACTTCATATCACAATCATAGTTATATCCATTTCAGACTGTCAAAATCAAAGAATCACATTAATGCAATGGATAGGCCTTCGCTTACTATGATGGAATGTCATATCAAATTGGGGTGATATAGATTTGGATTTCTTATCAAGTCCTAGATTGGCATTGTCTATTCATCATGTCTTAGGATTGGAGTTTCCACCTTGAAGTGGATTTGGAAGTCATGTTCAAAATCTCAAATTTTGGATTAGGATCCTTGGACTTGGACTAGGATTTTGGAATTTTGGAAATTAGGATTTGAATTGGAAATCAGATCTGGAAATTGGAAATAGAAATCAGAATTGAAATTGCTTTGGATTGGGACTTGTGGAATTTGCAATTTTGATTTAGAAATCTGGACTGAAAATTTGTATTTAGGAGTGGCGAGTATGAAAAGGATTCATGGAAATCTAGATTTTTACTTTTGCACTTTATTGCTTCCAACCTTGGGCGATCAAGAGAGAGTTTCTTGGAATGGAACTTTTGGAAATCCTTGAATTGGATGAAGATGGCAGGTGTGGAGAGCATTTTTGGATTCTTTTGTTTTGGGAGCGTACGGAAGAGATTCAAGAAATTGTGTATATGGAGGAGATTTAAGGATTGGCGCATGTGAAAGGATATTTAGGAGTTCCTTATTTCAGCTTCCCCCCCCCCCCCCAAGTGCTTTCTTGTGCCAAATTTAGGCTTAATACTACACTCTCTTGCTCTTTCACCCTCTGTGCACTAAAGAGGACTTTTAGAAATTCCCTGTTTGGGCTTAGTCAGCGCCATGGGGGTCTATGTGGCTTCAAGGTTTGACTTTTGCATTCTTGTTTTAGCTTGTTTAGGGCGCACTTATGCTTGGCGCATGAAATGGTGGCTTAGGAATACCTTTTCGAATTATCCATGTTTTGATCTTATCCCCACCATGCCTTTCTAGGTGCCTTTCTCACTTATTCCCATTAGGGCAAATGTTGGTTCTTTGTGTTCATTCGTAATCAAAGTTCTGATTCTCTCACCCTAGCACATATTTCCTCTCATCTTTACTTGATTCCCTTTATGACTTAGTTGATCAAAACATATATTCCAAATCCACAGGGTCAATTCCATACTCACTTTCTTAATTCCATGATTGTCTCTTAACGTGTTCTTCTATGCAAAGTGATGAATGTCTCCATCGAAGCTTAAATCCCTCATTGCCTTACTGATTCCAAAGACTTTCCAAGGATTCCTCATCTATTCCATCCTAATCCTAAGCAAGATCCAAGGCTAAACTTGACCTAGTCTCTGCAATGCAAGGTATTCTCCATGTTTCCTACTGGAGAGATAGAAGGCGGACTTCTAGCAAAAATACTCCAAAACACAGAGTGACAAACTTGCACTAACCTAAGGGGAACGAAAGAGAATTGGGGGTCCCTATCCTAGACGAGGTGTGTGTGCAACACACATGCCCCCTAAAGGTGCAATGTTTCTAGAGCAAGGAATTGTGAAGGGTAGGTGAAAGTGTATTTATTGCTAGCATTCTCATGTCAACCATTGAGAAAGTGGGCCCTCAAAACATTTAACAAGTCATAATAAACAACATTAAAAATTGTAGAGCACTTCGTTTATAGGTTGAGAAGCATTATCCACACATCTTTTGGACATCTTGTTGTCCACTCCCTCAACCTTATGCTACCAAATTTTGACACCAAAATTGATTGGATCAAACAAGTGTACACTAAGGCTGAAAAGATCCAAATGTTCATCACCAACCACCATATGTCACAAGGCATATTCAAAACCTTCTTGAAATTGGAGTTAATGAAGGTAAGCGAAGCAATAATATTTATTTTAATAAATATGTTTCACTTTAGTAAACAATATTTTAATTTTAGCAAATTTTGATTTTAAATTAGGTTGTTAAGACCATTTTGCCTCCCACACAATTGTCTTAAGTCAACTTGTGAATGTTCAAGAGGCATTTTCTAACATGATCAACAGCCCAAAATGGTCCATATGAAGTCGATCTAGCACTGCAAATGCAACAAATATTAAGTAATATCAAATAGGTTATTAATACCATTTTGCCTCCAACACAATTGTCTTGAGCCAACTTGTGAATGTTTGAGAAGCACTTTCTAACATGATCATCTGCTCAAATTGGTCCATATGAAGGCAATCTGGCACTACAAGGGCAACAAATATTAAGTGAATGGTCTTAGACAACATTTAGTGGGATCATGTTAAATATCTCCTTGGTTTCATCAAACCCATATTGAGTATGATCCATTATACCAACATGGATAGGCCTTGCTTAGGAGAGACATATGATGGCATCGACCTGATTATCAAAAAAATAAAGTCCATTATTAATGAGAAAGAGCAAGATCCTAAAGAAACTTTTTTCAAACAACTACACAAAATTATAATGAGATGGAACAAAATGACCACCCTACTACATATTCTTTCTACATCCTTTCTATGTCAACATGGGTTGCGCCACATAAAGATGTTGAAGCCAATCAAGGGTACAAGGCAGTACTTCATAGGCTCTTCATTGATCCTGACATGGAGGATACAATTAGGATTGAGTTTGTAGATTTTATGCGCTCCAATAACTTCAATATTGATGCACTTCAAGACAAGTTTAAGATCGATGCTAATAGTTGGTGGGTACTTCCATGGCCAGCCAATCACACACCTACAACCTCTTGCAATCAAAATGTTATCACAAGTTTATGAAAATATTATTTTATGTCTTAGAGCTTGCACTTAATTGGTTAAAACATTGGGTTTTCATTGTGGAGACCCAAGTTCAATTCCCCATAGAAACATCTAAAGTGGAATTCTAAGTTATGACTCTTTATCTTCCATAGTTGGCTTCTAATATGGATGTTCGTTTCTAAATAATAATGGATTTCTAAGAAGTGTCTATTGGTCTTTCATTGGTGATTTCTAGTGTGTTTCCTCATAAGGAGCTTTAATTGGTCTCATGTTGATGCTTGCATGAGCAAGATATTTGTAATTGATAAGCAACTCAAAACAATATATTTATCTTTTAAGTTCCATTAACATTTTATAATTTAAATTTTTAAAACTTATAACTCTTAACTCTCTAATTTTGTAATAGAATGCTAGTTCATCTACATTCGAGAGGAATTGGAGCACATATGCCTTCTTCAGCAAAGTAAAGTGCAATCAACTACACTCAAAAAAGGCAAGAAACTTAGTGTAAGGGCATTGCAAATTGCATCTCCTTTCACACAAACAATGTGGCTACAAGGAAGGAACACAAGTGAGATATCAAGCTAGAGCATACTAACTTGAATGCTTCCACTTCCCACCTTGCTGCACTTGATGTTAAAGACAAGCTAAGTAGCAAGCACGAGAATCAGGTAGCAAGACACTCAATCATTCTTCTCATATACCAATACCTACATCATCCAACACAGATGGTGATTATAATATTTTTGAAGACATATATATTGATGCTTCATCAATGATAACTACTTGTTGACACAACATTATTATTTTGTAATTAATATACATCATGATATTCAAGCTTGACTAATTGACATTGTAATATTTTTAATTTTTACAATGGTTTCATTTATAGCATAATATAAGATGCTATGTGGTATTTTGAACTTAATTACTCCTGAAAATATATATCTATGAACCCTTACTATATATATATATATATAGTTCCCGGACTCGCCGAGTCTTGGCGAGTTCTGAGTTGAGTGACCCTGGCCGAGTTCCACGGGCCCGAGACTCGCCAGAAACTCACTCAAGGCAAAACTCCCCAAAAACCTAGTTTTTGTAATGATATTTCATTATTCAATGATTAAGAGTTTGCAAATGGAGACGTAGTCTCCTTATATAGAGAAATAAAGAAGAAAGTTTCTAAGAAAGAAATAAAAATATACTAAAACAACTACCTAATAGACTAAATATTCCTAAATGACCATTGATATAACACTAATTACTTTATTACCCTCCCTTAATGGTCATTTTACTAACCACCGTAACAGAAGACAAAACTTTCAAGTCATTTTGCCATGAACGCATAGAAGGTTGGCTCCTCAAAATGCTCTGCTACATGAGCCTACTGTTGAGACTCTCCCTGGTTGCACTCCTCATCAGCCAATCACTTTCTACAAAACCTTTGGATATGACCAAGCTTCTCACAATAGTGATTGGTCATATTCTTCTTGAAACCCTCCTCAAATATGCAATGTCCTTTCTACTAAGTGGACTCGCATTTGCCTTTATCCATAGTAGTAGACACATGTTATGCACTGACCATGTCACTATGGCTACTAAATTGTTGTCTCCACCTAACTCGTTGCAATAGCTTATTGCACAACTCATCAAACTTCAAGTCAACATTAGTGGAGGTAATGTTGAGAATCTCAATAAAGTGTTTGTATGACGGGAGTAGACTCTTCAGCATAATCACCACCATATCCTCCTCTTCCATCGTGCGACCCTCCAATTGATCACGTATATCCTTGATCTTCATAAGATGCTCCTGTGGAGACATCTTCTCATCCATCATTATGGAAAACAACTTGTTCTTCAGAACGAACGCTTGGCTCTTGTCTGACATCTCATGGAGATCGTCCATATCTCCGCAGTTGTCTTGACTGACTGCAATTTCGAAAGTATTTCTGTTGTCACGAAGGATTGCACCCGAAATGCTAAGTGTGATACTCAGCAATCCCATGACACATGGAAAGATCTCCAAGCCTGTGGGTATGCCTATGGTGAAGATCAATCTCCGGAGAAGGCTTGTTCCTTCTCGGTACTCACCTAAAAGTATTTTTTGAGTAGGAAAAGTGTAAGAAAGGAACATGTAATTTAAACCTATACTAACAGGTGATTCACCGAAAATGATAACTAAGATCTGCAACCTATCAAACTCGCAAAACCTTCAATCAAATAACCCTAAAACTCTCTCAACTCAGCTAAATAGGTAATGCATAAGTATTTCTTATAAAGGGTTGAATCTAACACTTTTATGTAGGGAAACCCAACTGGTTTTCTCAGCTACAAGCTATCAAACTCAACTAACACAATTTCGGACCTGCATTAACCATGTATTTTCTCATACCGAATCCTGACTGAATGAGACAAATTAAAGGACATAAATCACAAAAATCGATCAAATCATCCATTCATAACACAATACCACAAATATCGAGAAGGAAAGTTGTTGCTATTTTATTGAAAATCCAAAAGCCCATTGTTACAAACTCAAAAAATGAGTCTCAAAAACCCTCCTTGTTGTGTGCAAGAAGCAAAGAGAAGAACTAACTAAAACAATATAATCAAATGCCTTAAATAAAAGGCCAAATCCTCAAAGAGGTGGAGCTAAAAATGGAACTGATCCTGAACTGAACTCGAATTCCACACAACCTCTCATCCAAATGCCAAAAATAGATTCCAAATCCTCCTTGGGTCGGATCTGATTAAAAACCCCACAAAAAGCAGGTGGAACTAGTAGCTATTGTAGTTCAACTGCCCCCAAAGTGGTCTCAGACTCTCAAGTCATTAATGCATGATATGGAATCTATAATGTAAACTGTCAATATCTGCTCCAAATAGGTCCACAATCCATGCAGAAAAAGAAAACCCCTTTGGACCTCATGCGAACTCATCTCCAAATTTCTCTCCATCTGCCCTACATCCTTTGACTTTCTATTATTTTTTGCATTTAAAAATAATATTTATATTAAATATTAAACACTAAATACATGTAAAAAATAAGTAAAAACTCTATTCTTAGATTGCATTTACATATGCCTAAGTGATTTATAAATACATCACTAGGACTTTAGCAAAATCAAACCATGCAACCTATAGCACCTTATGAATTCTCAAATCACCTTCACACAGCTTGCAATCTGAACGAGATCTCCAGTTTAGCCAATTTGGCTAAAGAAATAAAAACAATAATTATACTTAATTAAGTGATTTATCAATTTCACTTAAATATTTTTATTATCTTTATTTTGTTTTACTTCATAAATTTAAGTAAAGTGATAAAAATATCACGTTTAATTAAACTTATGGATTAAAACAAATGCATAAACATTAAAGGCCAAAAAGCCTTTCCCCTTCAGTCATTTTAGGGCAATAAACCCTAATCACAAAAAACACACCATTCATTTCCACATTTTGAATTTTCTTTTCTGCTTTGTGCCCTGGCTGCCATGGTGAGATAGGGTTTCTGGGAATTTGATAAATTTTGTGGAAGTTTGAAGATTTCCTTAAAGTACTCTTGCAGATATTCACCATTCCTATAGGTATTTCATTCCTTCTTGCGAGCTCTGCCATGTATCGAGGGTTTATGTGTACACTTTACTCTCCTTTGACAATTTGTTTAGGGTCCTCATATTTGTGGCTCTGTTCATGGATGCCAAGGTTTACTTGCAAAGTTTTCTGCATGCCTTTGTATACTTATAAGTTCAAAAAAAACCTCTGATTTAAAAGCATTGGCATATTCACGAGGGTTTTCTTCCAGAACTGTGCTCTTGTCACGGCCATGACTCTTTTTATTCCACTTTGCAAGCCACAGCCCCTCTTAGCTGCGTTTTTTAAAATATCGGTTCCTCCTTCAGGCCCTTTTGATAGGCCCCTGCCTATAGGCGACATATTTTTCAATTGACTCGCGACTTTGCATAGTCTTCAAAAGACCTTGAAAAATGTCTGTGGACATCACCACATTGTTCGGCCTGCACTATCATCCTTTGAACAACATCTTGTAGAGGATATTCCATTGGTATCTTACCAGTGCCTATGTAATCTCTGACACTTTTATTTAGAACCCGAAGAAGCACTTCTTCAATAATGGTGTGTCGTTTATCAAAAGTAAGATCTCCCTTTGGCATTGCATCAAAAATGAGATTATGTGTATATGGATCAATAACATTAACTTCCTGCTCCAAAACCTCAACTCCCAGTTGTTTCCTTAGTCTGAATTCCTTCTTGTGTTCTTTGACCAACTCTCTTGACTGTCATGATTCATCTGATCATGCATGTAACTGATATTTGTTCTTAGCACAGTATATATGCTCTTTTGAAAAAAACATCTCTATCACTGTAGCTTGATCTTTTCACAATTATCATTTCACTTATACCTGCAAAACATTATTCTAGAACACATGAAACGTCACTCTTTCTTTATAACTTCATGTGCCCAGATTAGATCATCGTTCCGATTTCATTGACTCATGCATGATTGCTTTTGCTGCTCCTTTGGATCAGTGTGTTTGCATATTTGGTATTCAATATTATGGTTGCCTCTGTTCACTGTCACATGATTTGATAAACACCTCTGTCCTTGGCTTTTTGGAGTATCTGATATTTCGATATGTTTTGAACTCTGCATTATCAATTAAGGATTTTCCATATAACCCTGTACATTACAATGATTGCTCGAATTGCTGTTACCTTTTGCTTTGAATGAAGATTCTGATTTCTTTTTATAATGACTGTAGCTTTCATTTGAACTTCATGCTCTGTTATGCTGATGGGCACTATACTCTCTGTTATGGCATTGTGTTGATCTTATATCTTGTAACAGATTATGGATTCAGATATCTGTACCTTGTACTTTTGGAAAGTGTTCCTGGTTCAATAAATGTAGCTGCTCTATTTACTGTAACCACCATCTTTGTTCTTATATGTATTGAGAGACAATGAATACAAGCATCTTTGTTCCTTTACAATTTTGTACCACCTTAGCTCGTTGTTTATATACATGTTGTATAATCATACAGGAAACATCATATTGTGTATTACTATTACCTTCTCCATGCAAATGTAACAGATGCACTTCCTGTAACTTTGTGCTAATGCATTCTGTCATTAAATATCATTGCTCTGTGCTTGTCACTATTTCCATATGACAATATATATTCAGCACTGTTCTCTTTCTCTGTTCATCATTGCACCCTGTATGGCTCTGTATGACTGAAACTCATTTCCATTTATTGCTCATGCGACTGTAGATCTGTAACTGTTCTTTTGATGTGACCAGCATGCTATTCCTCTTGGCCTTTCAAGTAGTAACCCCTGGTCACTCCATTATAACAATGTTTGATCCTGTAGCTTTATATTACATTCACTGTACTAATAAAAGCATTGAAGTTATCTTTTTCATGTTCTCAACTACTGAAAGGTTTTGCCATTGTCTTTTAATGCCTCAATACCTTTGACAATTTTGGAATAGCAGTGATCTTTCATATTAGTGGTCTTCATGGCTAACCTCCATATTCTTGATACTGCTGCTCCTTCACACACTGATATACCAACTGTCATTTTGATAAGGCCGTATCTATCCCCTTGTTTCATATATTGCAAATGTTATAGCTCATTTCATTGATTCTTGTGGTACTGCTGCTAATGTGTTTTTTGTGCTTTACTGATGGCATGCTGGGCTCAACCCTCGTGTGAGCTCATTTCACCCCACACGCTGAATTCTTCCAGTAACGAATATGTACCTGTACTTGCACATTTAAACAAACTCGTTAGATAAAACAATGAATCTCTATTTGTTTTTTTTTATTTTCCTTCGTGGTTTATAGCTGCTCAGATGTATTTTGAGAGGATATGTATGCACTGATGATGTATGAGTAAAGCTATGTGACCCTGAGCTCTAACGAAACATGTTCTCTCTCCTTACAGTTTTTCCAGATGCCAATGTAACTGGAGCCAAGGATGAATACCCTCATTCAATCAAGATTCATCATTCCAGGCAATGACGGATCCCATCTCTTTGCTTTTATTTCATCCTTTTATACATATTTTGCTCTTTTAATGTATCTTTCCAGTTACTCCCACGGCTTGTGTGGGATATGTACTTACTGTTTATGAATAAAAGAACTTTTAATGCAAATGAATATATATTTTTCTGTTGTTATACATTTGCACAAACATGAAATGATGTTCTTTATCAGCATTTCCTATTTTACTGTCAGTAATGCACACTTAATAAAAATGAATACCTTCCACCTTAGTTGCATGCGTTGTCTCAGCTCTACTGTTTGAGCTGGAAGCGAAAAATAGGTAACAATTTCATTGGTGACTGATAACTTCAGCAACATAACCGCTTCTCAGTTACGTTCATCAAACATGTCCTAGTTGCCCGCCACTGTGGGACGAGTATACATACTCAAAACAATCCGGTCTAGGCACTCATACTCAAAACTAGAAAGCTTCATCTGCTTCCAAGTATTGTAGTTCTTGCCATTGAACCGTTGATTGCCCTCCAACATGATGTTGGTCAACGACGCCATTCCTCCCGTTTTCTTATGCACAAAAAACGAGGCATACTCGGGCTTCAAAAAAGCAATTTTTCTACGAAAAACCTTCAACAAAAGCTGACACAAACTTCAACAAACCTGATTTTCAGGTCAAAACCAATCAAACCAATCTAGCACAAATCCCAAGTCAAATTCGCTCAGAATACAAAACTTCGTTTCTCGAGGAAAAAACAGTAAAACCCTTGTCTCGGGGAACAAATCCCACAGAGCTATGTAAAACAAGAAACCCTTGATTTTTATACAAAAAATCAGTCAAAAATAAAACTCACGATTTTGTCAAAAAATCTACACAAAATCCCATGTCTGAAACCCTAAGTGATGAGGATTGCTGGAAACCTGCAAGTTTTCTCAAAAATCCTACAAAAACCAAAATCTTCAAAAAAACGTCTGCAAGAAGGCTCAGAAACCCTAGCCACAAATAAAAACACAGCCGGATCAAGAAAACTGTCGTGTGCAACAAAGAAAATCCGCAACAACAAAACAGCACAACTTCTCTAGAAATGGGGCCACGAAGATGTCAAAAATACCCAGATACAGCAAAAAGAAACTTCACGCAGCACACAAACCAGGGAGGATCAAAAACATCACTCTGTCATGGAAAAAACGTCACGATTTCTACAAAACCCTTGGACACATGGAAGAAAGCCGCAGTCGTGATCTTGTTCAGAGAAAACCTGCAATTTCAAGTGTAACCTTGCCGCGATTTTCTTTTGTAAACAACTGTAATTTACAGGTTAAACACGACCTTGAAAAAAGCGATCTATGAAATCAGTGATGCACGAAACCTTCACACTGCAGAGACAAACCATGGTAAAAACCCTCACCTCCTAGAATAGACCCGCACGATTTCGTCATAGAGATTTTTTCATAAAATTGATAGAAAATATTTCCAGGTAGAGAGCCCAAGAATTTTCAAAAAAATTGTCAAAAAACGTTCCCCGCTCTGATACCATGTAATGATGTTTCATTATTCAATGATTAAGTGTTTACAAATGGAGATGTAGTCTCCTTATATATAGAAATAACAAAGAAAGTTTCTAAAGAAGAAATAGAAACATACTAATAGAACTAAACAACTAACTGAGAAATTAGAAACTGCCTAATAGACTAAATATTCCTAAATGACCATTAAAATAACATTAATTAATTTATTAGTTTTTGTCGAGTCTCGAGTTGGATCAACCTTGTCGAGTCTACGCCGACTCTGAGTCTTGTTTCTATGATATAAATATATATATATATATATATAGAGAGAGAGAGAGAGCATTGTTTTGTATGGATGGACACTAGTGATTATCAAGGGCACTTGACTGCAACTTCTCCCACCTCACCCCAATATATATATATAGACACACACATACAATACATATATATATATATGTGAAAAGAGAGAGCCTGATGAAGCCACTCTGCATTGCATTGCTTTCGTGCCTAGGTTTTTCTCGGCTCTGCAACCACTCTCCACAGGAAAGGGACAAGGCAGTCCAAGATTTGGTGTGAGCAATGGACACAAAGGCAAGGAACGACTATGTACACAAGAGGAGGTGCAGCTGCAGAAGGAGATCTGTGGTAGGTTTCAGGGTTTTGGTGGTCGCGGCTTTTCCTCACAGCAAAGTTTAGAGATCGGGCAAGGTTCCTCGCAGGCGGTGGGAAAAGGGTGTTCAGTGTGGTTCTCACGCAACCCTAATATAGGTGACTCTAACGGGCTCCCTCAACAAACTACCAAGATTTTTGCAAGGCCTGTTTAGGATTTAGGTAAGCGAGACTCTAGGTCAGATTAGTCAGCTAAATCTATTTCGATAGATTTTGATGATGAGGTCGAGCAAAAAATGGTTCACGATGTCAAAGTTTTCTCTGAGCTTGGACTGATTGGAAGATTCAGGGGTTTGTGGCCAAGCTTGAGTGATATTCACTCGTGGATTTTTTATTCCTAGGAGCCCATCTTGGATGGGTGTGTTCAAATTTATCAATTGCAAGAGGTTATTTATTGTTGTTTTCGAAACTGTGAAGGATAGGAATAAGGTTCTTTGTGACTTCCATTGGAATTGGGAGAATAAATATGCTTTGACGTTGAAGTCATGGCATCTTGCTTTCAACCCTACGAGTGAGACTCCCTAATCTTCCCCTTCATTTCTGGTTTGATTCTTTTTTTGGGGCTATAGGGTTCTCTTTAGGTAATTTCCTGATGGTGGTGAAGATTCTGAGAACCTTTACCACTCAAATTTTGCCCAGATTTTGGTGGAGATGGATGTTGATAAGGATCTCCCAAGAGAAATTTTGATTAAAACTTCAAAGGGTAGTACTTCAAAGGGTTCTTGGGTGCAGCCTTTGGACTACAAAGGGGTACCTTTTAGATGAAGAAGATGTTACCAGATTAGGCACATGGCTACTCAGTGTGCTAAAAGTAGAGTGGAGAAAACAACATCCCGGTGGAAGGAAGTCTCCACCCACCATTATTCGGTAGAAAAGAAGGAAGAGAAGAATAAGAGTTACTCCCAAGTTTTGAGTGGGGAAAAACAGCCTCGATCTCCTGAGGCTGTGGATCAGATTGAGGATACAGCTTTGGTTGTGTTGCCGAATTGTACTCACACGGCTAATGGTGGCGGTGAGCTAGGTTTGCAGCACAAGAATGGTGCAGCAACACCAGATTGTTGTGAGAAAAAAGAACCTTCGAGGTCACAAGGGAAAAAGGGGGAGAATCTGAATACAGATTGCCAGGTTTCACATATTAAGCGTGGCATAGAGGAAGAGGCGATGACTCCTCAAGATGACACAATGGAGTGGCAACAAGAACCTACAAGACTGGAAGAGGGTTGGCAAGTAGTGAAAGGGAAGAGGAAAAAGAAATCAAAGAAGGCACCCTTCAATAAGATCCTCCTGTCTCAGACCAAGGGAGGGGCTTCTAGATTATGTAATTCTTGATCTGATTTGGGTCTTGATTCAGGATTAGGTGTTACCAGACCTGTTAATAAGTTCCTTATTTCGTTGCCATTTCTCTTTGGGAGGTGGTTCCCAGTTTGTATCCACCCTTGGTTCGGGCCAGGCCAGGCAAAATCCCGACTTAAAAATAAATATACAAAAAACTTTTACTGACCAATATACACACACACACATATATATATGTATATACATGCATACATATATACATATACATACATATATATGTGTGTATAGTTTTGAATGGATGGGCCCAACCCTCAAAAAAAAATTGACCAAATGGTAAAGCACAAATCAAACCACCAAACCTGAACCCAAACCACTACCAGGACTAGTAACATAGCCTTAAACCAATGTTTCTTAGAAGCCAGAACATTTTCAAGGGGCTCTTCCTTTCTTTGAAACTTTCAATTTTTCTTTGACAAATTCAATGCCTACACATTATTAGCTTCAAGGACTGAAGGGATTTACAGAAATCATAATCTAGGGCAACTTGGAACAAAAATTACAGCTTAGGATGGGCAATTTTTCGTATGAATTTGATTTGAGAATCAATAAGAAAAATTAACACAATGATCATTTCTTATCATGTGCTTTTGGATTGATACATGCGAGTTTGGAATTTCCAGCTCACACAGAATTATCCCAGAAGCATGCCATAAGAAACGTATTTTGTTTTCTTAAAACCTGCAGTGCAAGGGTATTAAGTGTTACATAAATTTCATCTCTCAAGAAGCTGGAGTGGGGTGGAACAAAAGAATCTGAGGGAGAAGGAATAAATGGTGCAAAGAGAGAAATTTCCACAATGTGTATACCCTTATCATGTGTTGTTGGGATTGTTGCATACAAGTTCAGATTGCCAAATCACACAAAAATCCCAGAACGCCATAAGAAAAGCTTTATGTTAACTTCAAATCTATTGTTCTTGGGTTTTAAACTTTTATGTGCTGCGTAAATTTCAATTTCTCAAGAAGCTGGGACGGGAAGGAACAAAAGAAGCTCCAATGGGAAGGAATGAAAAAAGTGGACTGTGGCAAATTAATTCAATATCTCAAAGAAGTTATGATTGAAACCTAAAAAAATTGGAGCTTGAATTAAGAAGCACGCTTGCTATCAAATTACTGCAACTGTAACTTGAAAGGAAAAAAACCTAAGCCGTGGGTGAACTTGACAAAAGTAATACCCCCTTTGTGATTGAGAGTGACAGAAAATTTGGGCCATGAATTCACTACTGCGCTTGCTTTGAAATTATTGCAAGTGGATTTTCAAAACAAAAAAGTAAATCCGGTGAAATTGATGAAAACAATAACCCCCCGGACGAAGCATCTACAGCAGATGTTATCCTACAAAAGGGAATTTATAAATCAAAAAAATCAAAAAAAATGGCCTGTTAAAAAAATTATGCTTTCTTAGAAACACTGATTTAAGGATCTGAAGTGTGTGTTCCTAAATTTGAACCTTTAAAAGAAGTTGACGGGGTAAAACAGCCCCAAAAACGAAAAACGTATATATGGAATACACTACTTTGGTGGCTTTAAATTTGCCAAAAATTAAACATTTCACACCCATAAATACAAAATTAAACCCTGCTGAAAGTCTCATGGAGCAACCAGCGAAGCCATATAATTCCTCAAACCACAGGGATCAATAAAATCAAAATTAGGGCAATTTGCCTCCCAGGTTAAAGCTTGCAAGCTCAATTAAAAGTCCAATTTTAATTACCCAACAACTATCGAATTACCCAACAACTATGGCTTAGGGTTCGCCAGTTTCATAGCTAGAAGAAAGAATCTCTACAATCCTTATATTTCAGAAATGTAAGCAACTTTTTACAGAAATTTATACGTACCATTGATAATTGGTCCATGGCGAAGTATTCGTAAAAGAATTTGGGAAGTATCAGAGGAGGCTGGAAATGGCAAAAGAAGAAGCCGTAGATTGGTTTTCTCCTTTTAAAGATGAGATTCCGCCTAAATGTTCCCTAGGTGACACTAAATTCTCTTTATCCGTAGTCATGTGACGGGAAGTGTCTATATGGCCACTACGTGGAATGAACGGGTTTCCTATTGTATTTTTAAGTCTAACTTGTACGTGTAGCACTTGCACTTGCACTCCACTTGTATGTTTATAGGCCTTTTGATGTAAAAGCATAATTGAAACTTTATATAATGAAAGTGTATTAAAGTGTCTTTCTACAAACATGTTTCATTGTCGTAGAAAGTCTTGTACATAGCAGCATCTACGGTGAATGAATTAAAGTTATCGTATTGTTGTACTATATTTTTTTGTATAAAAGGAAAATATTTCAACATAAAATTATTTAGAACTATTAAAGTTTCCCAATACTATACTATTGTTGAGGGGCCTTGTGATTATCTAGATGAAAATTTATATCATTTGTCAGCATGAAGCGGGTTGCTACTATAATCAACAACACTATATGGCTTAGAGGGCAAGGCATTTGTGGATGTTCCAGCACTTGTGTCTTTAGGCTCGATATAAAGCATAGCCTCTTTTATCACTGCCACAATCTCCTTCATGGAGGGTCTCTTGTATCCTTCCCTCTCCACACATTTAAGTGCCAGATTAACAACATAATTGAAACCTTCCATCTCATTTTCACCCAAACCCAACCTCTTATCTATGATGGCTATCAGGTGATGAGGAGAGTTTGGTATGCCTCTATATGGAGCATTACCTATCATGAACATATTGTTTGTTAGTCTTTCTAAATATAAAATGCTAAATTGTTCAAGATGGATGTCAAAATTAAATCTTACCCATCTCAGAAGGTTTGACTTCTTATTCACAATTTGCATCTTCGATTGGTCTTCTTCCGCATATTATCTCAAACAAGACCACTCCAAAGCTATACGCATCGCTTCTCTCTGTCAACTTGTCGGTGTAAAAATACCTTCAATCAATCAACAAAAGTTACATTAATGATTAATCTCTAAGTAAGCAGCCATTTTATCAATTCAAAGTTTCAAATTGTCAGGTTAATTTGCATTGCAACCCAAAAAGAGAGTAAATTTCATAGGACGTAAAAATCTCTACTCTAGATCCATGTATCCCATTGTTCCTTTAATTGTGGTAGTCACATGAGAGATTGCATCATCTCGAAGAATTCTTGAAAGCCCAAAATCTGTAACTTTTGCCCTCATATTCAAGTCTAGTAGGATGTTTGAACTCTTCACGTCTCTATGAATGATTTTTGGTGTGGCCCTCCAATGCAAGTACTATAGTCCTTGAAATAAAACACATTCAGAGGTGATTTTAAACTATATTTGAGGGTTATAAAAGATGAAAACATTAAAACCCTCTACAAATTCTGCTAAATAGAGTAAGTATGTACCTTCTGCTACATTTAGGGCTATCTGAATCCTAGCTTTCCAATCTAGGGCAAAGGGATATGCCAAAGAACCTACCAAAAAATTATTTGAGATCCAAATGAGTTATCTTGTACCCCTTCCATATGTTAAATGTTTTATACTGAAAGTTGATAACACACCAAAGAGGTGATCCCTGAGTGATCGTCCTCCCATGTACTCGTAAACAAGCATAAGCTCCTTGGAGGAGTCACGATATCCAAGCAAACATACCAAGTTCTTGTGATTCACTCTTAATAGAAGATCAATCTGCTTGGTGAAAAAGTAGCATAACATTAAAGCATTGCATAAATACACTTTTGATTTTAATTAAAACACAAAACAGAGGCAGATATATGTAGTACCTCATTTAGGAGCTCATCCACTCCTTGCTTGGATGAAGAGGACATTACTTTTACCATGATTTCATTGTTATCCTCTAACTTGCCATAGAACACAGTTCCAAAACCCCCTTGTCCAATCTCTTGGTTAAAATCCCAAGTCGTTGTCCTCAGCTCTGCTATGGTAAACGAATGAGATCTTATAGGGTTTGGTACCTTGATCGATGTATCTGCATTTGCATTTGGCTTTTGAATTCCAATAAAAAAACCCAGAACAAAAAACAAAACTAGAGGCAACATTTATTGTCAATTGAACATTCACAGTTGTAGAGGATCAAGATGAAATCGATCATCTCACCTGGTTTTGCAAAGTATCTTCTACGATAGACAAGTATCAATGTCAAGAATAATAGAATAGCAAGGATGCCACCAATAATTGATGCAATCATTGGTCCTTTTGTTTTTACCTTTTGGCTAGACAAGATATTGATTCCCAGAGTACCTACAAATTATTATAATTTCCTTTTACTTTTGAAATATTTCATGGTTACTACCTAAGAGAATTGGTACTTAGTCACAACCTATGTAAGTGTGGGTCTCATGAAGGGGCAACGCAATCTAAATGATTTAAAAAAAAACAAAAGTTGGAGCCTTTCTGAAAATGCCCAACAAGCCATTTGGATAGCCAATTTCCATTTGTCCCTGAAGAAGAAGGAAGAATTTATTGCAGAGCGGGGTAGATTTAGAATTAAATTTTCCATCCAAAAAAATTAGGGTTGTGTTATGGAGAAGGATATGAAAATCTTAATTTTTCATGCATCTTGGCCTATAGTCTGGTCAAAATAATTAGGGAACAACATTTCTCTGTAAAATCTATTAGTTTCACTTTGTCTTTTTTCCTAAAAATAAATTTCGGATTGAAAAGAACATAAGAGTCAAAGGAAAATAATGTTATGGCTCAGGCAAACTCCATTGTAATACCCTATATTTTTCCTTTTTGCTAAAGGATTAGTGTTAGATTAAAAAGCCTAATAATTTTGTGTTTATAATTCATGATTATCACAATCAAGAAAGGACCATCGGGATAATCTAAATATGTATCTCAAGAGACATAATATAATCAAGTCTACTTTCATTCTTTTTAAATCAGAACAAGAGGAAATCGCTAATGAGGAAAAGGCCAAACCATATAGGAGGAGGGTATTTTTTTCAAGGGGAATTTCTTTGGTATACATTGTACAATGACGGTGCAAGTATGGCATGATAGCAAAGGATGTGAAGAGATTGTGTCAAATTGCTAGGACAATGATTACCCAATATAATTAGTGCAAGAAAAAATTGAGGATAATAAGACCGACATTAATAAATCGAATTGTCAAGAAACTTTGATAGAGATAGAGGTGCTTGGGAAGATTGTTGTAAGTAGCGTGAAAAACATTAGTGAATTATAGATAAAAGGCATAGAGAAATGGAAAATGGTGAAACACCAAGTCATTGAAACAAATCATTACTTAGCTAGGGTGACCTGAAAGTGGGGAGCATAAGTAGTTGAATGCATATAAGCCTACTATACATACATATATTTTTTTCTGCTAAAACAAAATTCCTTGAAACAACAAGGAAATGTGTTTATGTTGAAATATTGTTCAAAATGTAAACAACTAAGTGCAATATGTGCCTTGATACTGAATTATATTCTTAACACAATCTCAGAAATGAGAATGTCCTAGGATGTCATATGAATGAAAATTTTGAGTGAGATGTAAAATTTAAAAAGACATGTACGAAGGGTATGCCAGTAAACTGGTTGACAAAATATTTGAATGAAATGTGGAAGGATAGGCAAGGCATATGATCTTTTTCATAAAATGCCTCAAAGATATTTGGGAATAACATCATCGCAAGATACACTCAAACTAGATATGCTAAAAAAAACCTACGAAAATCTCAAGCAAATGTGCTTGGTAGCCATAAAGTGAAACAAATCAACTTTTCTAAAATCTTGATGGCTTGTACCCAAATGGAAGCCATAGAACAAGGTATAGATGATCATCAAAGCATCATTTGAAGCTGATTTTACTCAAATGTTGAAGTTGAAGCTGCTCTAGAAGACATGTAAACAAAATGTGGAAATAGAGAGAAAGCCATAGAACAAGGTATAAATGACCATCAAAGCATCATTTAAATCTGATTTTAGTCAAATGTTGATGTCAAAGCTGCTCCAAAAGACATGTAAACAAAATATAAAAATTCAGAGAAAGCTCGTGAACTTCAAATTTATGACCAAACAAAAAGATTTAGCAAAGTAGGCTTTGTGCGAAATAATTCAAAGCTCAAATAATAAGAGCACCATTGTCCTTGAACTTACAACTATGGAGAAGACGGTGTGGGTAGAAGCATTCTAGAGAACAAAGGTGAAAGTGTCATTTAAATCTTTAGGTAGATAGAACTCTTGTCGCGCAAAGCTCTATTTTGATCTTCCTATGTATTAAACTCCATTAAAGTGTATGCGTCATTGTGACACTGGGGAAGAAGGCTTGTAGCTATTTGAAACCATCTTGTCCGCCATTGGAAAACCCCTAAAATTGTAATTAAATGCACCCATATGGTGTCTCATACACTATCCCACTCCACGAAAAGGCATACTTCATGAAGAAAAATTGTCCTTGTTTGCTCCAAGGTGCCTCCTGGGTCTTTCTTACGGGTAGCTTTCGGTCGACCGTGTTCTATTTTAGATGTGCTCATCCAAGGGTTTTTCATTTAGGTAGCTTTCGATCGATCTACTTCGCGAAACCATCTAGGCAACATTTTCTTTTCAATGTCAAGAATTGCATTTTTCTGAAAACTACACTTGTCACTGTTTAGGATTATTGTGTGCCTCGAAACTTTCCTACCTCTTAACAAGAAACTAGAAATATCATTGCTACCTCCTTATAAAGACGCTTTTTTATAAGGTTATCGATATCGATTAGGAAACCAAATGGTTGAACATTTCTTGCCTCAACAAGATGTTTTTTTTCCATTGAAATGATTGAGAGCTCACATTGTACGCCTACTATAATGCACGGGTTGGAGGAAACCATGGAAATTTGAGACTGCATCATGAATTTCCTATCAAAATGGAAAAGCAAAATGGTTGTAAGTGATTGTGTGCGACGAAGAGTTGACGTGAGACGTAAGGCTGCGTAGATGGCAGAAAGGTTACAAAGCTTGCCTGAAAAATTGTTTACCAGTCGCCTAAGCATGGTTAACCACTTTCATGTTTCATACTTCCGTAGCACAAACTAGGGTGTTTGCTGGTTTGAAGGGCATGAGACAAGTTTCCCCGTGTACGGACGTGAGCAAGCTCGCAGAGGAAGCCTATCGGTTAATAAGGGATGTAAGGATTATACCATAGAATTTGTTTTGTAGGTTTATATGTTAAAAACAAAACAAAATCACTATTTGTCAATAATAAAATAAAATAAAGTAATAATTTATATATTATAATCTACTTTATATAACGTATGATATTTATTTAATCTTTTAATTTAAACAAATATTTTGTAAATTAATAATATTTTGCAAAAGCAAATTGACAATGATTAATATTTTTAAATTGTCCTTCTTTTACATAGGTTACCTAAAGAATTGAATTAATTCTTATTATAAATATTTCTTTAATTTAAATTATATTTTTTAAACAAACTAATTGGTTTCAAAATTTATATTGTTTTATTTTTAAAAGGTTTGTCATACTTCTCTTCATGTCATTGTATCAAACAATAGTTCAATTATATTACCTATTTAAAAAATTATGAAATGAAAGCATAAAAGGTATGTATGATAAAAATATCATATTTAATAATGAAGGATAAGAATTTGTAAACAATTTTAAATAAAAAACTTAAGGTGGATTTTCTAGTAACTTCGTGTTCCTCTTGTCATTCACAATAATCTAGAAAAATAATTTCAATAAATTTAGAAAATGATTATCCATGAATTAAGTTGGTTTGTCTTTGTGTAATTAAAGTATTTTACCTTGGTTAATTATCACCTAGGTACTAATTACACTTCATGTAAGGTAAGAATCAAGAAATAGAGGTAGGGCAGAGGAAGAGACAACAAAGGCCATAGAGGTAGTTTTGGTGGCACAGGCACAGACCAAAGGACCCAAGGTGAATCTTGACTTACAGAACAGAGTGGTGAGACAAGTGCTAAAGGAACTTATAGCAGAGGAAGAGGTCCTAGCAGTAGCAGCAACATAGGTAGATTTGGAGGATCAGGTAGAGGGTCTTATTTTGCCAACATGAAATGTTATCACTGTCATTAATTAGGACACCCTTCTTATAGGTGCCCTAAAAAAAATTCCTCTTCCCAGGGGGATAGAAGAGTCACTTATGTGCAAGAAGAAATTGCAAGTGTCAAATCTCCTGAGATGAACTTGGATTCAGAGGTTGGAGAAAACCTAATGATAAGAAGGATATTGATAAAAGAGCTTGTCAGAGAGGATCCAAAGCAAGGGAGGTCTTTATTCAAGGTAAGATGAAAAAATTTGGGCAAGGTTTGTAGGGTCATTATAGACTCTAGTTCTACTGATAATATCATCTCAGAAGAAGCAACCAATATGTTGAAATTGACTGGAATACCTCATAGTAGTCCATACAGAGTTACATGGCTAAATAAGGGGCAACATGTGTTGGTAAATGAACAATCATGGCTGGAATTTATGATAGGTGGTTATAAGGATAAGATTTTATGTGATGTTTTACCCATGGATGCATGCCATCTTCTTTTGGGCAGACCATGGCAATTTGACAAAAAATTCATACATGATGGTGAGAATAATTCCTATTCCTTTCAAAAGAATGGTGTTACAAGATCCAGACTTTGTTAGATGAAGAAGTAGGTAAGACTCAGGGTACCAATGTGCTAATGGTTAGTGTAAAAAAATTCTTGAAGACTCTTGAGGAGGAAGATGGATATGGGTTTTCTATTGTTGTGAAGCCTAAAGAAGAAGCAAAGGATAAGCAAGTAGATATACCTGCAGAAGTGTAGGACCTTTTGGATAAGTTTACAAACATCGTAAATGATGGGATTCCTGCTACTCTACCACCACAAAGGACAGTAAGCCATCAGATTGACTTTATTCCAGGAGCTTCTTTGCCAAATAAGAATCCTTACAAGATGACACCTCAACAATATGAGGAGATAGCCAGACAAGTACAAGAACTTATTGACATTGGTATACTCAAGAAAAACATAAGTCCATGTGGAGTCCCAACAATTCTAGCACCCAAGAAAAGAGGTACATGGAGCTTATGTACAAACTCCACAACCATCAATAGAATTACTATTAGGTATAGGTTCCCTATACCCATAATTGAAGACCTTATAGACTATTTAGGGGGTGCACAATACTTCACCAAAATAGACCTCAATAGCGGCTATCATCATATAAGAATAAAGGAGGGAGATGAGTCGAAGACAAATTTAAAAACTATGGAAGGACTCTATGAATGGTTGGTCATGCCATTTGGACTCACCAATGCTCCTAGCACATTCACGAGGCTTGTGAAAGAAGTCCTCAAGGATTTTATTGATAAATTTATAGTTGTTTATCTAGATGATATCTTAATTTTTAGTAAGACTAAAGAAGAACATCTTAGGCATCTAGAAATTGTCTTAAAGAAGTTTCAAGATGAACAACTAACTATAAATTTAGAGAAAAGTAAAATTATGAAGCATGAACTTGTCTACCTTGGTTTCGTGGTGTCCAAAAGAGATTTGAAGATGGACATATCAAAGGTTTTAGATATACTCAATTGGCCTACTCCCAAAAAATTTAGTGAGGTGAGAAGCTTCCATGGATTAGCTCAGTTCTATAGGAAGTTCATAAGGCATTTCAGTACAATTTGTGCTCCTATGCTTGAGACAATTAAAGGAGGTGTAAAAACAAGGTTTAAATGGACAAAAGAAGCAGATATGGGTTTTGAGTTATTGAAGAAGGAGGTGGCCACACAACCTATGTTGGTGCAACCAAGTTTTGACAAACTTTTTACTTTGGAGTGTGATGCAAGTAATATTGCAGTGGGTGTAGTCTTGAGTTAGGATATTAGACCAATAGCATTATTTAGTGAAAAGCTAAATGAAGCTAAACAGAGATATTCATCCTATGACTTAGAACTTTATGCCCTTGTACAGTCACTTAGGAAATGGAGGCACTACCTCCTGCCCAAGGAATTTGTAGTATACACAGATAACCAAGCATTGAGCTTGATTAACTCCCAAGACAAATTGAGTCATAAACACATCAAATGGATGGACTATCTAAAGTCCTACACTTTCAACATAAAACATAAAAAGGGGCAGTTGAACAAAGTGGTTGATGCCTTGACTAGAAGGCTACTAACAATCCAGGAAGTGCAAATCAAGAGTATTTGGGTAGAGAGCTTCAAAGATCTCTACAAACAAGATGAAGATTTTGGGGATGCTTACAAAGTATGTCAAGAATTCAACAACCATTTTCACAGTGAGTATGCAGAATTTACTTTGCAGAATGGCCTTTTATTTAAAGGTAGATAGTTATGTGTACCAAAGGGTCAGTGAGGGAGAATTTGATGATGGAGAAGCCCAATGGAATCCTAAGTGGTCATTTCGATTGAATAAGAATCTAGATTTAATACAAAGGTTCTATTATTGGCCCAAGATGCATAAGGACATAAGGAGGTATGTGGAGCAGTGTACAATTTTCCAAAGAGCTAAGGGTACATCCTCCAATGTTGGTTTATACCAACCTTTGCCAATTTCCAATAGACCTTGGGAATGTGTGAGTATGGATTTTATAGCGGGGTTGCCTAAGACTAAGATGAGTTTTGACATTATATATGTTGTTGATATATTTAGCAAGATGAGTCATTTCATTCCTTGCAAAGTGACTCATGATGTCAGTCACATAGCACACCTATTTTTCAAGGAAGTGATCAAAATTCATGGGCTACCAATCAGTATAGTCTCTGACAAAGACACAAAATTCATGGGACACTTTCGGAAAACATTGTGGAAGAGGTTAGGAACTAATTTGTCTTTTGGACTTGCTTACCATCCATAAACTGATGGGAACATTGAGATTGTAAATATAACCCTTCGAAACCTTTTAAGGTGTTTGACTAAAGAGTGTGGACAATATTGGGATCAAGTGACTCATCAAGCAAAATTTTCTTACAATGACACTGTGTACAGGACAACAAGGAAGAGTCCATTTGAAATAGTCTATGGAATGGATCCTAGGGGTGTGTATGAGTTGAGAGATCTCATAGATATGGAAGGTAGAAGTGGAAATGATAAATAATTTGCACAGTTCATGAAGGAAGTGCATGAGAAAGTGAGGAAAACTCTGATTGTGAACACTTTTAAGATCAAAGACAAAGTTGATGTTAGGAGAAAAGATGTATAGTTTATAGTAGGGGATTGGGTCATGGTCCATTTGAATAAGGCCAACATTTAGAAGGGAGTTCAAAGCAAGTTACAAATGAGGATAATTGGTCCTTGTCAAATCATAGCTAAGTATGAGAACAATGCCTATAAGGTAGATTTACCCAAGGATATAACATCATCTCTTGTGTTTAACATAGAAGACTTGGTACAGTATAAAGGCCCCAGTCCTAAGGAAGGTGATAAGGTTACTAATGGGGAGGAGATGGTAAATGATTTGACATTGCCTTCCCCACCTAAGCCTAAAACATAGAAAGTATTGGATGCAAGGATTGCCAAAAAGACTTGAAAGAAAAATTGCATGGATTATCTAATCAAGTTTTCGAGCAACTTTTGCAACTTTCAAAAGTTGATCGACAACATTTGAGAAAAGTTGAAAAATTCCCTAAACTTATTAAGGTTCGGAATAGACAGTTGCAACCGGACAATGGGACATATTTAAGAACTTTTAGAGCATTGTAATGGGGTTGGATGAAGTTTGATACATTTACCAAGAAGAAGACACTAACAACTTTCTAAGATAACTGAATTTTATTGCATTTGTGTTGTGTTTGAGTTTAATGGATTGAATCCATCAATATTGAATTATAGTTAGTAAGAGTTTAGTGTTTTATGGTTTTGTGAGCAATAGTTTAGTGTTTTTGCTTTGTTTTGCACTTGTAAATTAATTCTATCTTGGACTCTGAGTCTCTAGACCAGACAAGGTTTGTATAGTTAAATGGCTCCACTCTAAAGTTCCCACAGTGGAAAGTACCTAGTCCTTAGGGAAATGAAAATGGAGACATTGTACATAGTTTTTATTTTTGGTAGGAATCCAAAAGTTGCAGAAGTGAATTTTAATCTCTTGCCCTAGGCGAGCTCCTCCATAGCTCGGCTAGCAAGCAAGATTATCAAAAGTTGATAGCTTGTAGCAGTGGATTGAATGAATCATTACAATACCTTGGAGTTATTGATAAGACTCCTACATAGTCTTGGCTATGAGCTAGAAGCGGTTTGAATCTATTTGATTGGGTTTTTAAGGAAAAGAATCAAGACTGGTCCATTTCCTTATAAATTGACCCAATTAGGTTTTGATGGTGTACGGATGGTCTGAAGAGCTAAGACCTAAAAAATTTGAACCTTTCCTCAAAGGGTGTCTGAATTACCAGTTTGTTAAGGGTATTGTGTGGAAGTTTTATGAAAGAAAGCCAAAACCCTACAAAATGGGGCTAATTGAGACCTACTAGGCTAGTAGCCGTTAAAGTAAGAAGTTTGAATAACGAAGGGGAAATTAACCAAGGACCTTTAAAGAGGATGGATTTGTGGATGAAATCATATCATGAACATGCCCTAGAATCCTACAAGGTAATGCTAGAGGGATGTTAAGTTGGTGTTTAAGCTTACTCTGATGAGTTCAATCAAAGGGATAGTAGGTTAAGCACTTGGAATTGGTAGAGAAGCTCAAGAGAGAATAGTGGGCTTTGAGTTGAAACCTCCCAGGAGAGAAAGGATTCTAGGAAAGTTAGAAACCCTAAGAAGTCCTTAAGGGATTAGAGTAGAACTAGGCTTAGTTATAAGGAGAAAGAGCCTCCCTATCAACAATGAACACACAATATATGTGGAGAAAACCCTTTCGAGAGAAAACAAAATCCACACTCCAAAAATAACAATACTTTATACTTCCAATAAACTTAATAGTCACAATACAATATGAGCACTTAACATTTTTTAAATGAGTATACAATCAACAACCCACAATTTGTATTAATTTTGTTAACATAACACTTCACCTACAAAACATAACATGTGTAATGCTCTCCAAGACAAACTTATATAGATAAATACAAAAAATGAGGAAGATTTTAGATGTAGATAGAAGAGGGGTCATCCAAAAGAATTAGCACATTTTTCCAACCACTTATAAGCATGCAAATAAAACATGTACATCATCGTTTGAATCCTCATTCAAACTTCTAGTGTTAGGTGCCCAAATTTTTCTACATTTAGATATGGCATATAATTTTACACATCTTATAGTTGTCCTAAAAATAATAATAACTAGCAACACTTACAATGTGTTGGTAAACAATTTTTTCACTTGGACAATGGTATGACTTGCCCAATTTGGAAAGTCAAAAAAATGTTTCAAGAGTTGGATTGATTGCTTTTGAAATTTAATTTTCCTTTGCATTAAAGAGGGGCATCTCCCTAGTATGATATTATTTTTGGATTTTCAAGTGTACTTTTGGCTAGAAAGTATTTAAGGATAGGCATTATACAATATAAAATGGTGAGAAATGCTTGGATGTAGATAACTAACCAAACCATATTGTGCATTTGAATACAAACCCTCCCTTAAACCAATATGATTAGTACAATCGAGAAAGGATAAAGGGGTGTTAATGAAAGATATAGGAAAAAGGGGGATTTGGGTATTCCTTATGGACTAGAGTGTGATTATATGATGCAATTGATATGTAAATGTCATAGTTGATTAGAGCAATGCAAATATGATCTATGAAAGTAAGTACAAGAGGGAAATAGAAAGGATGAACTTGTCTTGAAGCTAGGAGAAGAGGAATGAACTTCTCATATGGTTTTTGTTGAGATTGAAAAATGTCAATCTACCCAAGAAACACCTGCATGCAAAACAACTGCTACGAGAATGAAGAAGACAGAAGAGAGAAGGATCAGAAGCTATGGCGGCCAAAATGAAAGAGACTGCAAATCCATTGAAACAGAAATGATTTCTATTAACTAAATGATTTACAAAGTAATCTCCTTAATGAAATACAAAGATGACAATCCTTATAAAGGATGTCGAAACCCTAAACGGGCAACTGCTAGGAAATAGAAACTTTCCTAAGACTGCCTAAGTGAAACTTAAGCACTAAAGAGCAATTGCTAAATTACTCTAACACCCCCCCTTAAGTGTAACTTAGGGAGAAGAAAAACTGCTAAACTACTGCAGAAAGCAGGAAAGAAGGGTCCCGG
>MU228150.1:1564899-1580372 GCA_018584345.1 Thuja plicata | reverse complement strand
ATTCTCTGGCCTATCGGCCGCCATAGCTTCTGATCCTTCTCTCTTCTGTCTTCTTCATTCTCGTAGCAGTTGTTTTGCATGCAGGTGTTTCTTGGGTAGATTGACATTCTTCAATCTCAACAGTTTTGGCCATCACAAAGCTATCAAAATCAGGTATAGTTCTGGATTTGGCACTTTGAAACATGTAACTTCTAACTGTGAAAATCTCAGATCCAAAAGACTGTCAAGCAAAGGAGACCTTGTCCAAGAAAGTCGACCTTGTCTTGGAGACTCAGAATTTGATGGAATCTACAAAGGACCTGCAACTGGTTCTATAGCTCCCCAATTCTGGATCCAAAACTCTAAAAACTCATTATTTCACACAAAAAGAAGGGGAAAATATTGTGGAAAGGGGGTCTTGCCTTGTTCAATCCCATGTATAGGAATTAACCTTAAAATTGAAGTGAAATTGCATAAGGAAATATGAAATGAAAGATAGATCTAAAACATAAACCACCTTATACTCAATGGTGAAATGCCTTTTTCAGAGATGATCACAACTGTTGATGCAATCGCTTGGTCTCCACCAAACCCCAATAGTAAATAATGAAACCAAACCCTTGAATGAGGAATGTTGTAGTTTGCCACAGTGTGGGATTGAGGAAGAAAGAGAAGAAGAAGAAGGAGAAGAATTGAAATGCTTGATGGCTTCCTTGCACTTGAATCTCTTGAATGCACAATGGATGAATGATATTTTGCATGTGGATGTCTCTTGATCATGAATTGTAGATGTGTAATGGATGTGAAAATGAGTGGGAGAGGTCTCCTTTTATACACATTCTGAGCCCAAAATTTGCAAGGCCGACCCAAATTAACGTTCTAAAAGATAAATCCCCGCATGGGACCCAGAGACCACTAAAATGAAAATCCCTAGGACAAGGCCAACATGGGTCGACCTTGTCCAGGTATAATTTTTCAATTATTTTCCTGGGACCTAGGGTTGCATGCCAAGAAGAGGATCTGAAAATCTCATTTCGCCCGGACACCAACGCAAATCTCAAAATCCAAAAATTCATGTATAGGACCTAGGCGGAAGATGAATTATGTGATTGGATGAAAAATGGGAAATCATGCATATAAGCTAGAGCCATTCTCGAGTTTTGAATAAATAATGTTGATTTAAAGGGTGTACAAGAGATAAAAGGATGTAAAATCAATGTGGGAACCCATATATACTAAAATGAGGCTAAAAATGAGCACCTAATAAGGGTGATTACTTTTTAGGATGGTACATTTAGCCCCCACTTTAGCGGGAATATGAATCTGCTTCATGCTCATAGTAAAGTAGTAGAAAGAGAGAAAGATGAAGATCATGGGAAAATTTTAGGGAGATAAGACATCACTCAGTTTAAGGACATAAGCCCCCAAACCAATGATCTTAACCCATACATCCATATACAAGGATACAAACAAATGCCTAGAGCTTACTAAGATTCCAAGTAAACTAGTTGAAGAGGCCTCGCTAGAGAAAATGTCTCAACCACTAATATCATACTCAAAAAGCTATTGTAAGAGCACAAGTGGTCACCTAAAAAGAGTAAGAGCATTCATCAAGTATAGGATAAGAATCCATGATCCAATCCAATAGAAAAGTGTTATGTTATGGAATCATGGAGGAGAGATGGATGACATAGACTAGGCAAATTATGCTGCACTAGGTGATCCATGAGAGATAGATGAAAGAGAGAGAGAAGGGGGAAAAAGTCTAGAAAATTGTGTTATGCCAGTTCCACACATAAAAGAGATGAGGAGGATTAGTCCAAGGATCTAAAAAATAGTTAGTCAAAGGACTAAATATGTATATTCAGTCAAAGGACAAAATATGTGTGGTCAGTCAGAGGACCAAATATGTGTGGTTAGTTAAATGACCAAATATGTGCGGTTAGTCAAAGGACCAAATATGTCTTTGTTATTCTAAGGACCAATATTTGATGGTCTAGAGAGTTGTGTTACGTTATTCAACCCATAAAAAGGATAGGTCAAACGGTCTAGCAAATTATGTTATGCTAGTCAACCAATCTTGAATATGTGAAAAGGAGAGTGATCTGGCCCTAGAAAATTGTGTTATGCTAGTGTGCTCTCTTGGTCATGCTTAAAGTGAACAAGATATATGAAATAAGGAGGATATGTATTCCCCCCTTAATATGTCAAAATAAGTACTATTTTGACATCTTAAGGAAAAGAATCACCAAGACATTATCCACAAGCAACACTCAATTCATACCAAAGAGGTCACAACTCCTATGAGGTCATGGAAGGGATAAATGCAAAGAGATGCAATGAAAGAAGTGTAAAAGGGATCCTTGTGACGGATAACACATTGTTTAGTCTCCAATATAGGGGATTTAATTACCATGGAAACCCAATAGCGAACAGTGAAAAAAGGTTATGATCAAGCATGCATATCCTTAATATAAACCAACATTTCTATTTAAGATTGGATTTCGCATGATATACAAATACCACTTAATCTCTCATTGAGGATGAAGCTAATGTGAAGGTGACTTTTCAATGCCTTGATACTTTTTGTTTAGCTTCTAGCTCTGTCATTCAATAGCATAAGACACAATGTTACAAACAATCTATTCTTCTGGATCCTCCTTGGATGGCCCAGTTTGGATGAAAATGGATTCAACATGGCAAGGTTTTCATATTTCTAGGCTTCACCTATGGATTTATGGAATGTTGTTTTGGCCAAAATTGAAAAGAAGCTTGACTACTAGATTACCAAGTCTTTATCCTTGGCTGGTAAGTTACAAATTTGTTCTAAAGTGCTAGTTGCTACTCACGTGTGTATGCACCCTAAAATGGTCGCCTAGACTATGGGCCCCCATTCTTCAATTTATCAAATGACAGAATCAATTTATCAATTTCCTGAACCAATGCTTTGCAATATTTTCAATTCAAATCAATTTCCTTGATCAAATCATAATTAATTTAATTATTTCAATATTTCCTAAGGTTTGATCATTTCATCAATAATCTTATTTAATTAAAAGAAAACATCCCTTTTAAATTAAATGAAATAATCTTATTTAATTAAAATAAATGTTTTAATTAAACGATCTTATCTTATTTAATTAAAATTTCTCTTTTAATTAAATAATATTATCTTATTTAATTAAAATCTATATTTTAATTAAATAAAATAATCTTATTTAATTGAAAGAAAACCCTTCTTTAATTAAATAAATAAAATCCCCACTTAAAGCTCTCTTTTTGATGAAAAATGAAAAAAAAATCAAATAAATAATAAATAAAACTCCTTTTTCTCCACACATATTTCTAAGTGGTGGGCTTTTTTCCTCTTGCCTTTTTAGGGATTTATCCCACATTGCTCTTGAGGATGCATTCCTCTCCACACTTTCCTTTATAAGGAGCCCTCTCCTTCTCATTTTGGAGGGATCAAATAAGATATAGAATTTTTATGCTATTGTTGTGTTGCGGGTTTGGAGAGCAATTTTGGAGGAGAATTTGAGCACTTAAGCTTGGATATTGCAACTTCTCTCTTCTTGTCTTCTTCTTTCATGCCTCATGGCAATCCATTTAGATTAATTTTGCACTTGCATATTAGATTAGATTCATGTTTCCTTTCATAGATTAACCTTGCATTTGTATTTCCTTTCATAGAATAATCATGCATTGTTATCATATAGAATAGCTTTTATTTGCATGCATACTTGATGATCACGGAGACTAGCATTATTGCTTTGAATCTCTCATTTTATGGTGTACTTACAAAGGCACAAACTAGGTCAATCTGAGGGCCTCCATTACAAACCCTTGCACTCTATGAATAGAGAGCTATGACTCACCATTCGAGACCTCATTCTTGAGCAATCTTGAATATAATGACTCATAAAAGTGTGACACATTTTTGGCGCCCACTGTGGGGTAGAACATCTATTTTTGTCATCACATTCAAAAATTCCTTCTATCTTCTATCTATTATTCTCTCAATGTCTTTAAAGCTCTCATTTTGAGTCAAATTTGACCCCACCATCACGTCTGAATCACCATTTCAGGTGAAAATGACTATAAACTTGACCCATATTTGATGAAAGTCAAATCTATGGCAAATATTTTTGCCCAAAAAAACTTGCATGAAAATCGAGGCAAATTTTAGATCATCTCTACACGCATCCCGAGGTAGAATTTTGAAAAAAAATTAAAAAAATTAAAGAAAACAAATTTTTTTACTATGTTAAATTTGACGGCCATATGACCGTCAAAATTTGGGCCTTCTGTGACGGCCCCTAGCCCGTTAATTTTAATGCCGCATTTTGCTGATGTCAGCAGAGTTTGAAAAGTCTTTGCCTTCACCATTGGAGTTTTTGAAATTGCAATCTAACTTCAAACGATCATATCTTGCTCATTTTAGGTCCAAATTGAGTGTAATTTTTTTTATATTTTGGGTAGAATTGTTTGACGATTTCTAGGTTGTTCTTAGTTTCTAGATTTGAGTCACATATTTATCATAAATTGCAGATTTTCATCACTGTACTTGTCTAATCCTTTGTTTTGCAACTTTCGAAGCCTCGTACGGGCTCATACAGTAACATTTTTTAGTGAATTTTTTTTTGAAAGTGCATTATTTTTCATCTACTTTCTTAATATGCAATCAGATTTTTTATTTTCTAATTTTTATAACACTGACCAATCTTTGGCTTTGTTGTTCTTGATGCTTATCTTTGATTACAGCCTAACAGTGGTTTGCAGGACGTTGAAAAAGAAGACTCAAACAAAGACTACTAAGGAATCGTCTTGCAGGTTGCCTTGATCGATAGCGCGCTAAACATTGTGCTTGCATTTTGTTTTGTTTTATTAAATTAGGAACCCACGTGCAAGACTTCTAAAATGAACTTCTATTTGGTATTTTTAGGAATGACAATAATGTCAATGATGCAGTAGTGGCAAGCGGAAGCTTTCAAAGAATGAGCAAATGGTAAGTTCCAATCCCTCAACACCCCAAGTGAAAGGGTCAAGTGCAAGATACCTATCACAGGTATAGAAAAAGGACTTGAAGAAGGTTATCACAACCCAACTATGCAAGGTAACCTAATCACTAGGTTTACCAAAGTCCTAAGCACCAAAACCCAAGGATCCACCAAGAGGTCTCTTTAGCCCAAAAGACAATCAAACCCCAAGAAATGACTTATAAGACCAGGGGTGGCCTACAATCACTGTCATGGCCTATTTAGGTCCTATTTCTTTAGTTCCAATGGTTCTTTCATTTACAAGCAACCCATAACACTAGGATGCTTCACAGTCTAAGGATTTGGCTTGTAGCCTTTTCCAAAGGGTTTTTTGAACATAAGTCAAAATGTTTCCAAAGGAAGTATTGAATTGGTCAGAGATTCTGATACCCTTTGGGGTTTTACTAAACATGTCCATGCACCAAGGAGTGGAGGAAACAGAAGACACTACTGTCATAAGTTTTGGACCGGGCTAATAGGCCTAATTAGGTCTCCAAATGCACTACAAGTGCTCTTTCTCCTAAGCCAATGCAAAAACTAAGCATGGGGGCATGTGTGGATATATAAAACAATTCAGAATCCAGGTTTTTAGGTCTTAATGAATCCCCAACCAAAATCTATAGTGACTGTCCTAAGTCACAGATTGGTGCACACATAGAGATGTGCACCTAGGGCTTTGTGGCAAACTCACTCCTCTGCAAATCCACACATCTAACCTGCAAAATATGGAAATACATTGAAAAAGGTTGAATTCCACCAAGGGGCATCAATTTCCCATGGTGGAATTGGTCCAAACAATCAAGCCCTATGAGGACCCCTGGTTTTAAGCCTTAAATCCAGGCAGTCTTACTAAAAACCCGATATCTTACAATCTAGGGTAGATCAACACGTGAGATCAATTGCAAATGGAAGAAGACTCAAGGCTCCAACCTTTGGATTCATTGTTTCATGCCCTCCCATCCATACATGTCTGTACAAGATCACTGTCCTTGAGAATCTGCAGAAAACCAGTTTGTTTTATTGATTCAAAATGCCAAAATTACATATCCTACCTTCCACCCACCTGAAAGGGCTATTTTAAGGCTTCCCCCATCGGTTCCAACCAATTTTTAAACTATCTGACCATTAGGGGCTTCAATTACAACTTTTGGCAAAAAGTTGTCAAAGTTGCTGAGCAACTTTGACAACATTTTTTTGCAACTTTTCTTCCTAGGAGACCAAACTTGGTCTAAGCCTAATATAGGGATCCAAGTGATCCAAAATGGATCTAAAACATTTAAAAACATGAAAAATGACTAAATCCTAGATCCTAGGCCCATTGACCACTCTTGACCATAGTTAGCCAGGGGCTTATAATTGTGCCAATCCTGGAACTAGGCCTTACAACTTGGTCTAGGTGCCTGACTAAGATACTTAAACTAACTAGATGTTTTTAGGGCTTCTTGAGACTATTGTGTGTTGGTTCTAGAGTATGTGCTCCTGCACCATACTCCCCTTGAGTTTTAAAACTCAAGTCCCTACTTGAGGGTAATTGATCCATTGAAGTCCCATGGTGTGTGATTTGGTCTTCGGTCAGCCATGTAGCATCTATGGTGGGGAGGTCCTTCCATTTAACTAAGTACTACATGTACTTCTTGGTTCTAGTCTGCTTTAATAGCTTGGTGTCTAAAATTGCTTCTATCTCCACATATTTTGCTTTGGGGAAGATCAGTAACATAGTCTTCATCCTCAATGTTTGTGTCCTCACCCTGCTCATTCAATGAACCTGTTGTAGCTTTATATGGTGTGAGGTCTGCCACATTGAATATTGGAGATATTTGCAAAGTTGGAGGAAGGGAGATTTCATAGGCGTTTTTACCTATTTTGTTAAGTATGTTGCAGGGGCCTACTTTCTTCATTTGTAGTTTGGAGTATCTACCCTTAGGTAGTCTCTCCTTTCTTAGAAAGGCCCAAACCCTATCTCCTACTTTGAAGTGGACCTCTCTCCTTCTTTTGTCAGCATTTTCTTTGTACTTCAAACTAGATCTTTGCAATGTTTCTTTTACTTGTTGATGTACCTTTGATATGAGCTCTGCCAGTTCTTGGCCTTGAGCACTGATTCTGAAATCAAAGGGGAGTTCCATCAGATCCAATGGTCCCTTGGGGTGCAAACCATATACTTCTTAGAATGGAGTTTTACCTGTTGACCTATTTATAGAGTCATTGAAGGCAAACTCTGCTTGGGGTAGGATTGTATCCCAACTTTGTGAGTATTTCTTGGTTAGGAATCTTAAAAGATTGCCTAGGGACCTTTTTACTACCTCAGTCTTCCCATCTGTTTGTGGGTGATAGGCAGAGCTATATGTGAGATTTGTACCCAACATCTTGAAGAGTGTCCTCCAAAAGTGCCCTTGGAACTTTACATCCCTGTCTGATACAATTGTCTGAGGTAAGCCATGAATTCTAACTACTTCTTTCAAGAAGAGATTAGCTATATGAGATGCATCATTGGTGCTCTTGCATGGCACAAAGTGGGCCATTTTGCTGAACCTATCCACTATGAAAAACACACTATCAAATCCTTTCTTGGTTTAAGGCAGTCCCATTACAAAATCCATTGATATGGACTCCCAAGGTCTCGAAGGGATTGGTAAGGGTTGGTAGAGCCCTTGATTTGTTGTCATCCCTTTAGCTTGTTGGCAAATAGTATAGGGTTCAATAAACTCCTTAACTTCATTGTCCAACTTGGGCCAAAAATAACTCCTCTTCACCATGTGTGTTGTCTTGTCAATGCCAAAGTGACCTTCTAGGCCACCACAATGCTTTTCCCTGATTATATTTTCTCTCATTGAACATTTTGGTATGCATAATTGTGCTCCCTTGAATAGAAGCCCATTCTGAATCAGATATTTAGAAAAATTAGTATGATATCTGCCCTCCATTTTTGTGCAAATCTGATATACTTCTGCAAAATCAGAGTCATCCAGGTACAAGTGTTTGAGGGACTCAATTCCCACACTTTGTAGTTGAAATTATTCAATAAGACCAATCCTTCTACTAAGGGCATCAACAACTTTGTTTTCTACACCCATTTTATGCTTAATGTTGAAGGTATAGGCTTGCAATTGCTCTACCCATTTGAGATGCTTGACTGAGAGTTTTTCTTGTGAATTGAGGAAGCTTAATGCATGATTGTCAGTGTAGACTAAAAACTCTTTTGGGATCAAATAGTGCCTCCATTTCTTGAGGGCTTGGACCATGGCATAAAGCTCTAGGTCATAAGTGGGGTACTTTCTTTTGGCCTCATTCAATGTCTCTGAGAAGAAAGCAACTGCCTTGCCTTCTTGGCTTAGGACTGCTCCTATAGCCAAATTGCTTGCATCTATCTCCACAGTGAAGACCTTGTTAAAATCAGGGAGGACCAAGATAGGGTATTGGGAAACTCTATTCTTCAAGTATTGGAATGCATCATTGGCTTCCTTTGTCCATGCAAAATTAGTATTCTTTCCACCTTTGATTGTTTGAAGCATTGGTGCACACACATGGCTGAAATTTTTGATGAACTTCCTATAGAATGTTGCAAGCCCATGGTAACTCCTTACATCCCCTTGATTCTTTGGTGGAGGCCAATTAATGATTGCATCTACCTTCTCAGGATCCATCTTGAGGGTACCTTGTGAGATTACAAAACCTAGGAACATAAGTTCCTTCCTCATAAACATGCACTTTTCCAAGTTGATTACCAACTTGTGTTGATGGAGTCTTCTTAGTACTTGTTCCACATGATCAAGATGGTCTTCCTTGCTATGACTGAATATTAGCATGTCATCAAGGTAAACAACAACAAATTTGCCAATAAAATTTATGAATATCTCATTCATAAGCCTCATAAAAGTGCTAGGGGCATTGCTTAAACCAAAGGGCATTACTAAACATTCAAACAAACCTTCAGTAATCTTGAATGTTGTTTTCGATTCATCTCCTTGTTTGATTCTGATTTGATGGTAACCATACTTTAAGTCTATCTTGGTGAAGTAGCAAGCACCTCCTAGTTGATCCAATAGGTCCTCAATCCTTGGCATGGGGAACCTATATCTTATTGTGATCTTTTTTAGAGCCCTATTGTCCATGCATAACCTCCATTTACCATCTTTTTTAGGGGCCAAAACTAATGGTACTGCACATGGGCTGAGATTCTTTTGAATGAGTCCTCTTTCCATCAATTCGGTGACCTGTTTTGTAATCTCTACATGCTGCAATGGTGTCATTTTGTATGGTGCCTTATTAGGAAGGGATGAACCTGGTATCAGGTCTATTTGATGACTGATGTCCCTAATGGGAGGGAGGCTAGTGGGCAGGTCACTAACAGTGACATCTTTATACTTTTGCAGCAGTTTTATGGCTTCATTTGGAATGGGCTCTTTTTTATCAGAACTGATATTCTCTTTGGGCTTTGAGATTAAGACAAATGGCTCAATATCAGATTCTTTCAAGGTTTTTAACATCTCCTTTTCTCCCATGATGATCACAGTGGGTTCTTTTGCAGATTTGTTATCCGGTAGGGGCTTCATAGTAAAGGTCTTCCCATCTTTAGTGATGGAGTAGGTATTCTTCCTACAATTGCGTATGGCATCTACATCAAATTGCCAAGGCCTGCCTAGAAGGATGTGTGAGGCATCCATTTCAACCACATCATAAAGGACTTTGTCTTTAAAATCTGCAATAGAGAATTCTATCCATGCTTGTTCCGTTACTAGAGTTTTTTGGCCTCTTGTTAACCATGAAACATGATAGGGGCAATGGTGTGGCATTTTAGAGAGGTTTAACTTTTGAATCATTTTACAAGATACAAGATTTTCAATTGAACCAAAATCTATAAGTAGATTTCATACCTTTCCATGGCATTTGATTTTTGTTCTGAAGAGATTTTTCCTTTGTGGAGGTTCTTGGGCTTGTGGCACTTGAAGGAAGACCTACCTCATCATCAAGCATACTCCTTCTTCTGGTTCCAAGTCTCTAACATTAGCATTGTCTTCTTGCTTATCTTCTGTTGTCCTCTCACCTTGGTTGTTGTTGTGTCTCTTCTCATGGCATCTTCCTGCATGATGTCCCATTTGATTGCAATAGTAATATTTCAATGGTCCATTACCTCTTCCTAAATTTTTCCTTCCCCTATTAAAGGGTCTCCTTCCTCTATAGTTTCCTCTTGAATTAGAGTCACTATTTTCTTTGTCTCCTTGGTCAGGGGTCTTGCTATTGCTGCCACTATTCTATCCCTTGTTCCAAGAGTTGCCTTTGCCTCTAAAGTTCTTCCCACTATCATTACTCTTCCCTTTTCCAAAGTATTATTTTCTCTTCCATTTTTCCTCTACCTTGAGTGTCATTTGATAGCACTTATTGACTGTGGTGGGGTAGTGTAGGCTTAGTTCTTCTTGAATGGACACCTTCAATCCATTCATGTATCTTGCTAGTTTTTCTTCCTCATCTTCAGCCATATTGGTCTTCATACATAGTTTTAAGAACTCCTCGGTGTATGAGCCTACATCCATGTCCTTTTGTTTTAGAATTTGCTTCGTCCTATGGAGTTGTACCCCATAGTCCTAAGGTACATATGTCTCTTTGATCAATGTTATCATCCTATTCCATGAATTGATCATGTTATTCCCATTCTTCACCCTCTCTGTTTGGATGAAGTTCCACCAAGTTATGGCTACCTCCTTTAACTTGGATCTTGCCACCTTTACCCTCTATCTTTCAGGGATGTCCTCACCTTCAAAGAATGTTGTCAAAGCCTCTATCCAATCCAAGGCTAGATCAGCATTCATCTTGCCATTGAAGACCGACAAATCTATCTTCTCCTCCATGGTTCTCCTTCCCATGGATTTCAAGGCATCTATGAAAGGTCTTTGGTCTACAGGGATATGTTGATTAGGATCATCCTCCTCTTCTTCACTCCCTTCTTCATTTTCAGACCCATCTTTGTCCTTGTCATCAAGCTTCTTCTCAAGTTCTTGAAGCCTCTTAGTTAAGGCTTTATTTGCAGCCTTTTGATCTCTCACCATCCTTGCTAACTCACTATTTGTGACCCTTGTAGGGATCTCTTCATCTTTAGGAGCATACATAGCTCTGATACCACTTGATGCAGCAGTGGCAAGCGAAAGCCTTCAAACAGTGAGCAAATGGTAAGTTCCAATCCCTCAACACCCCAAGTGAAAGGGTCAAGTGCAAGATACCTATCACAGGTATAGAAAAATGAATTGAAGAAGGTTATCACAACCCAACTATGCAAGGTAACCTAATCACTAGGTTTACCAAAGTCCTAAGCACCAAAACCCAAGGATCCACCAAGAGGTCTCTTTAGCCCAAAAGATAATCAAACCCCAAGAAATGACTTATAAGACTAGGGGTGGCCTACAATCACTGTCATGGCCTATTTAGGTCCTATTTATTTAGTTCCAATGGTTCTTTCATTTACAAGCAACCCATAACACTAGGATGTTTCACAATCTAAGGATTTGGCTTGTAGCCTTTTCCAGAGGGTTTTTTGAACATAAGTCAAAATGTTTCCAAAGGAAGTATTGAATTGGTCAGGGATTTTGATACCCTTTGGGGTTTTACTAAACATGTCCAAGCACCAAGGAGTGGAGGCAAACAAAAGACACTACTGTCACAAGTTTTGGACTGGGCTAATCGGCCTAATTAGGTCTCCAAATGCACTACAAGTGCTCTTTCTCCTAAGCCAATGAAAAAAAAAAGAATGGGGGAATGTGTGGATATATAAAAAAATTCAGAATCTAGGTTTTTAGGTCTTGATAAATCCCCAACCAAAATCTATAGTGATTGTCCTAAGTCACAAATTGGTGCACACATAGAGATGTGCACCTAGGGCTTTGTGGCAAACTCACTCCTCTGCAAATCCACACATCTAACCTACAAAATATGGAAATACATTGAAAAATTTTGAATTCCACCAAGGGGCATCAATTTCCCATGGTGGAATTGGTCCAAACAATCAAGCCCTATGAGGACCCCTGGTTTTAAGCCTTAAATACAGACAGTCTTACTAAAAACTCGATATCTTACAATCTAGGGTAGATCAACACATGAGATCAATTAAAAATGGAATAAGACTCAAGGCTCCACCCTTTGGATTCATTTTTTCATGCCCTCATGTCTGTACCTGTCTATACAAGATCACTGTCCTCAAGAATCTGCAGAAAATCAGTTTGTTTTATTGATTCAAAATGCCAAAATTACATATCCTACCTTCCACCCCCCTGAAAGGGCTATTTTAAGGCTTCCCTCATCGGTTCCAACTGATTTTTAAACTATCTGACCATTGGGGGCTTCAATTACAACTTTTGGCAAAAAGTTGTCAAAGTTGCTAAGCAACTTTGACAATATTTTTTTGCAACTTTTCTTCCTAGGAGACCAAACTTGGTCTAAGCCTAATATAGGGATCCAAGTGATCCAACATGGATCTAAAACACTTAAAAACATGAAAAATGACTAAATCCTAGATCCTAGGCCCATTGACCACTCTTGACCATAGTTAGCTAGGGGCTTATAATTGTGCCAATCCTGGAACTAGGCCTTACAACTTGGTCTAGGTGCCTGACTAAGATACTTAAACTAACTAGATGATTTTAGGGCTTCGTGAGAGTATTGTGTGTTGGTTCTAGAGTAGGTGCTCTTGCACTAGTCAAGAAAATATGTTCTCGCCCTTTTGGGATGATCATAAATCCAAAAACATTATTGTCATTTTCTTATGTGTTTGAAGTGTCTTTTAGATTGTAATCCTAAGAATTATATGAACGTATCCTCTCCCCTTGCCTTTGTGGATCTTGGGTGTAAGATAAACTCATATAATTCTTTTAGCATAGCTACCTCCCGAGTGCTTTAATAGAGCCAGTGGGAGTGGATTGCCCAACCGGTAACAGGATAAAGCCAAGCCATTCCGAACCGGTATATAAAAGATGCCATTATGATTAGTCTCACAGTGGACAGGTGTGAATTCATTATGGCAACCAAAATATCTTCTAGTATCCTAGTGGTGCGTTAAATTCCCTACATTGTTAAGGTGAAAACCTTGCTTTGAAAGGATTGGGAGAGCCCCCTTGATTGGGAAAATGACTTGATCACAACCACCTGAACGAATGTCTTGACTACAAACTTTGTTTTAGTGACCAAAAACCCTCTATCTGTTGGCGCGGAAGGTCAGAGACCGACTAAGACATCCCAAATTTTCACGGCTCTTAGTAGAGACAATAGTCCTTTGGGAAGTGATTCCCTTGGGATTTGAAGCTTGGTGTGCCTGAGAAGTGAGTGCAGATGTAAGGAGGAGTCTGTGCCTCCAAGCTTCTAAGTTGTTTGCTATGAGTAAGCGTGGCTGAACTTTGGTTCAAGTGAGAATTCAACAAATATTGTCCTAGCTTACCTAGGTTGTGATGTGACTATTTCTTTTACAACAAACAATCTGATTGATGTATCTTGCGTGAGTGAAAGATCAAAACATACACCCAAACATTAAGACAAACACCAAAACGATCAACAAATCTACATTCTTAAGTGTCAAATTGTCAACTTGCTCATTTTTTCTATCCTTTCATTTTGAGTCTTCTTGGGTTTATCCAGATCATATTAGGTCACTTACCCCATTTTTAGAATCTTGTTTACACTTTGGATTCTTGTGTTTTGACCTCTTGAACTAGTAATCTTTGGCTTCACAAGTGACCTTGCTTGGAGTTGGTGAGCTAGAAACTGTCCTTGTTGAGAAGATAAACCTTTAGATCCTTTGATAACACACTTAGAGAGTTTTAGTAATCTCTTGTCTATTCACTTCCATACAAATTCAAATTCAATCAATATAACTTGGGTAAATCATCCTCCTGATCCATATGTGTTAGGGTATTCACCCATTCAGTGGGCACCTCTATGGCAGTGTTGGTTTATGCCTCTTGCAAAATCCTACCTTATCACCTCTCTTTTGGACAAGTGAGTGATTTTACTATCCTAGTTTGGTACCAATGCTTCTTAGGGTCATCCTATCACCTAGTACCTTTTCTTTCATGCCAGTTACAACAAGATATCAAGTAAATCAAGGAAAATAACCTCAATTGGTCTTTAACCAATTACCCTTAGTTCAAAATCGCCAAAAACATAAAGGAAAGGAATCCATATTTGATCAATCACCTGGGAACAACTCGGAAGTGTGGTTTGATTCCAAGAGTCACCTTAGTGAGTTGGGTACCCCCTTAGCATCTTCTCACTCTTCTATGGATATGAGTTACACAATGACTTGGAGAGAGAGGGAAGACATGGATAAATGCATTGATGACATATTTGCGAAGCATAGAGATGCTATTTCATTTGGTGGTTCCTCTTGTGACAGTCGCCCATTCTCTCCCCTTATCTCAACTAGATATTTGGATGCACACCAAAGGGCTGAGAGAGCTAAGAGGCAAGCTTATCAATATGATTTATCACAACATGAGAACCAAGGAGATGAACTTTATGACACTCATGTTAATTCAACCTATACCAACAACTTGTTTAGAAATTCAAGACCAAGTTCACCGCTCAAAACATCTTCAAGATACATGACTAAAAGACTTGAGAGGATTGAGCATGAAAAGAAAGCCTTCCTAGATGAATAAGTTGAAAAGGAAGAGAAATTTAGACTCCTAGAATTGTAAAGACAAACTTTGGTGGAAATGGAAAAGAAAGCCTTCCAAGAAGAGAAAGATAGGCTCTTGGCTCAACAACTCAATGATCAATTCAACAACATGTGTGCTAGTGGTGGAAACAACCCTCCTCCATCCACTCCCCCTAAGACTCCATGAAGTGGGAGACATTCGAGAACACCATCACAATCTCCTAGCCCTAGAGGAAGAAGGGCCTCAAGACATGATCATTATAGGAGACAAACACCTCTTAGGAACTCAAGACAACCTTCACAATGTGCTCATCATGGTTCACAATATGGGGATAGTAGCTCGAGTTTTGATCTCACCTCCCATGACTTCATGAAAATGCAACAAGAACCACTTTTCCAGGAGAAATGTTTAGACCAAAACAAGGATAAGTTCGTAGAGAGTTTAATCAACAAGGGTGCTAGAGTCCCTTACAACTTTGTGGACAAAAAGATTAAGAAGCAAGGTCCATCTCAAGAAGAGGAAATCAAACAACTTAAGAATGTGATGGAGAAGATGTTAGCACCCAAAAACTCATTCTCACTGGATTCAATTTGTCCTAATCCTTTTAACAAAAGTATTAACATGAAAGAGTTCCCTAGAATGGTTGAAATTCCTCAATTTGACAAATATGATGGGAATGGAGATCCACATGATCACGTGTGCTAGTTTTATACCACAAGTTTTGAGTTCCATCAAGATGACTCATACCTCATGAGATTGTTCCCAAGGAGTCTTAAGGGTCAAGCAATGGAATGGTTCACCAACATAACTCCCCCCGTTAAGA
>MU228150.1:1549581-1564732 GCA_018584345.1 Thuja plicata | reverse complement strand
AAATGAAAAGATTGATATCCTTGTTAGCAACTTGGTTCCCAAAATGTGGTATGAAGTTAGGAAGATGGTTTTTGATTCCTTTGACACCATGGTTGAAACCACATGTAGGATTGAGGATGTTTTAAAATAATAAGGAATTTTGACCAAATATGGAAATAACAACAACAATAATGTTTAAAATAACAACAACCCTAACAAGGATAAAGGGAAGAACTCACATTGGAATAGGAGCAAACAAATGGTCAGTGATGGAGTTGTGGACTCCTCCCAACCTAAAGATCAAACTGTGCTCCACGTGTCTAGTGTTGTTCAAGCCATGAAGCTCAATACATCTAATCAACAAGAGAACAAATCGAGATACCAAGATAGGCCTAAGAAAGAGAGGCATCAATTTTCAAAACTTGGTGACTCATATGAGGATGTCTTGAAAATACTTATCGCCAACAACCTTGCACATCCTCAAGATCCTGTGAAGAATTATATACCTGATGTTAAGCCACATTGGTGGGATGAGAAGGCCTTTTTCAAGTTTCACAATGGTATTGGACATGACATTGAAAATTGCTACAAACTCAAGCATCTTCATCAAGATCTCATTAACAATGGAAAGCTCAAAATAGATGGATTGAACATCAATACTGATCATAAGGCATTCAAGGAACTGTTTCCCAAATATGAGAAGGGGGAAACCTCTAAAGCTAAGAATGGAAAGGCTGAGATCAATTACACTTACATAGATGCGGAGAATACTATTAATATGCTTGATTTTGTAGAAGAAAATGTCAACATGATGAGGGGTAAATATCCCTATGGTTATGATCTAGACGTGGACTCTCCTCCTATCTTTGATGAAGAACCTGTTGTAGTGCCAAGGGGTCCTAACTCTAAAGTGTCATCGCAAACTCTTAATATTTTCACACGAAGTCAAGGTACCATTTTCATTAGAGGACCCAATTCAAGTCAACCAAGTAAACCTAAGCAAGTGGCATCCAAGAACGTCACCTTAAAACCAACAGTCAATCCTAAGTCAAGCTATAGTCTTGTTGATTAGTTGCAAAGAACCCTAGCTCAGATTTTGATCTTTGAGCTCTTAGAGTTGTCCCTGAGACACAAGCAAGTCCTTGAAGATGCTTTGCGCATGACAAATGTCCCCAACAACTTAGATGTTGATCAATTCCAGGACATGGTTAACCACATTGCTAGCCCTCATTACCTTACATTTTCAGAGGATGATGATAAAGCCTTGAGCCACCCACACAATCTTGCCCTTCATATTGAGGTCATGATCCATAGAACCCGTGTCAGGCATGTGTTGATAGATGGGGGTGTTGGGCTTAATATTTCTTCCTTTAATATTTTGAAAGAATTGGGTTATTATGAGAAAGTCATAGATACCAGAAAAAAGATTACTATCAAAGCCTATGATGAGGCAGAAAGAAATTCCAAGGGGTTGGTCATCCTTCCTGTTAGGATTGGCTATGTTGAAAAAGATATTTTATTTCAAATAGTTGACGTTGGACCCCTTGCATATAATATCTTACCTGGCAGACCGTAGATTCATGATATGCAAGCAGTGCCATCTACTTACCATTAGTGTGTTAAGTTCCCCTACAATGAAATATAGATTTGTATACTTGGGGATAACACTTTATCTATCAATTCCATTTCAACAGGAACTCATGTTCCCCTCAATAGATAAGCAAAAGATTTTAATGCAACCTTAGCTGAATGTAAAGACAAGGTTAAGTCGATAGACCTTGGCATGGGGGGTATCAACTCAACTCCCTCACAACATTACCAGTTTCACCCAGGTCTCATGGAAAACCTTCGCAAGAAAAGAAACCTTCCTCTTTAGCTATGACTTTATTTGGCACATTTGTAGAATCATTAGTGCCTATTCAAGATGAGAAAGAGGAGACATTTGTTAGAGACTGGATCTATAGAGAAGAAAAATACATGCACAATGAGAACTTCTCTCCCTCTCCTAAGGCTTATGGAAGAGGGTATACTTTTTTCAAATAGATAGGCTATCTCGGACATGGCCCTCTTAATCACAGATTGGATGCTAGAGCCGAACCTCTTGATCATGATCTTTTTGGATGCAAGCCTAAGAAGTCGATTAGCTTAGGATTTATAAATCACAACAAGAACATTATTCCTATCCTAGATAAGTCAAATAGTGAAGATGAGCCAGAATATGTACCTAATTTGACAAATCAACAAGACATGTGTGAAGATTGGGTTCCTTCCACTAACCTCCTTTGGGGAGATTCAAATGTTCCTGTCACTCATGCGTTAGTTTCAACTTTAGAATAAGATGAATCAGATGTAGAAGATCCTTTCAGAGAACGTCAACGAATTTTTTTTGTTCATTTAATGGGCAGAGAAGTGATGAAATTAAGTTTTTCCATTAGTACACTTAGTGAAAAACATTGATAAAGGTCATCGGTACAAGCACAACCAATGGACAAAAAGCATACCTGATAGAACAAAATGTCACGAGAAAATGCTAAGTGTGGAATTAACCGATGAACACTGACAAGTGTTGCACCGATGAAGTAAACAAGACATCATCGACGAGTCAATGACATAACACAAAGATCATCACCGATGATACAATTTTGAGAACAAAACTGACAAAGCAGAAAAGGCATACCCAATGAATAGTTCAAGAAAGGAACACCGACGAAGAAGAAAATCGACAGACTAACAGAGTTGCCGACCATCAGAACCGATAGTTAGTTAGAGAACCCACAAATAGTGGATTTGACTTTTACACGTCAAATAAAGCATTGTAATTCTATTTATAGAGTTTTAATTTGTTTTAAATCATTACTTGAGTGTCAAGCAAGGATAATGTAAATGTTTTAAAGCATCCTAACGGATCTAAAACATATCTAACTAAAGATCAAGGTCAAGTTGTAATCCTTGGATCTAGAGTTAACTTGCGAAGCGTGAATCAAGAACAGAGCTAAAATCTAGTATAAATAGATGTTCAATCAATTATGAATTGTGGATTCATTTTTGTTGATAGCCGCGAAGAGCATCTAAGGAGAAGAAGGCAGAATTCATGCAAAGTTCAGAAAAAAATTATATCTAGTTATCAAGAACATAGAGGCTACCGATGTGCAGAGAAAGGTAATATTCAATCCTGAAAAGATGATTACTCACACATAGGAAGCTTTATTGGATCTATTATCAGCAATTAGAGATTGCATACATCATCAGATCAAAGACTTATGTAGTTGCATTCTAACAAGTGCTTCACATCTAAAATTCTTTTATAGAAGGTGGACTTAACAGTTCTTTACAAATCTCTTAATAGAGTGCACACTTAACAGTGTTTCTAAAGCTTCAAACAAAGTAGATCTTAACAGGTCCCCACTGTAATACTCCTAACAAGGTAGGTCATCAGAAGTGACCAATTGTAAGCCTTTACCAGCCCCTTCTTATCTGCAGATAGTGAAGTCTTGTGGGTAACAATCCCCACCATAGTTTTTACTTCCTAACATGAGTTTTCTGCGATATCATATCTTGTGTCATGTGTTATCTATTTTCATGAATGTTTCTTGTATGATTACATATTAAAGAACTTATGTTATGATTGCATATACATAAAGAAAGATGAACAGTTAGATAAGATAATTTACAAACTGATGACAAAGTGTTAATGGGCTAACCAAGAAAATTTTTAGAGGTATCGATTCACCCCTATAGGATTTGACAAATGCAAATGCAAATCCACAGAACCCAAATACACCTGCATGCAAATGACCTGTAAGAGAAGAAGCATGAGAAAGAGAAAGTAGAACTCAGAGATGCTCAAAAGAAGAGTCAAAATATTGTTCCCTAATTTATGAAAGAAACATTATAAAGTTCAGCCTATAAAGGTGAACAAACCCTAAAATAGAAAAACTAGGTTGCGCAATATAATTAATATAAAATATTAATTATATGCACCTAAGAGACAACTTAAGTGAAAAAAGAGTAATGAAACTTCCTACTTACTCTAACACCCCCTTAAGGAAAGCTCAGGAGGTAAGCTAACCTAGCACAGCTATGAAAGCAAGAAATGGGTCCCGGCAACAAGGCCTGATCAGGTACCCAATACAGGGAAATCTCTGTAAACTGGAGACAAAGGAGAAAACCCAGTGGGCAAAACTCCTCTCCAAAAAGAGATATAAAAGCAAGCAAAAGACAAAAGATGACTTCAAGAGACTCCCTCAAAGTCGTGAGTACAATGTGTGCTGTAACCCCCCCGTGAGAGAGGGTTGAGGCTCCAAAGCCCCCCAGAATGAAAGAACCTTTGGATCAATGAACAAACCACTATGACTCTAATACAAAGGAGTGAAAGACAATGAGCACTGAAGAGGTAATCTCGAAAGATGAGGTGTCACTGGAAGGTCGAGCTGATGCTCAAAGGAGTAGACACGAGGATCCTGAAATAGAATCTCCAATGCAAGTGGTGTGACAGGTGCACTGACACTATCATGAGAGAGGAGATGAGTGTCCTCTATAGAATCCTCAACAATTGCACCTGGTGGCTCAATGAATGGAGCTGGAGGGTCAGGCAGTGCTGATGAAGAGTCCTGCTAAAGAGAAGAAACCTTAACAAGATGTGGTGTGGCAGTCACAATAGTGGTCTCAAGAACAACACAGACGTTCAAGTGACCTGATTGCACCACATGATGCTCTCGCGGAAGAGAAGAGCTAAGCTACGATAATGGAGATGGTGGACCAAAATGTGTGAAGGTGTAGAGATGGGTGGAATGATCAACTGTCCCTGTAGCAACAATGCCTCGTGTCACACTATCCTAGATGAGGACTAAATCTGTCATGAACTCAACTATCTTCCTTGGCCCACTGAGAGTAATCTGATGAATCATGAGAAGGTTTGCAGATAGAGATGGAACATATAATACATCATTGAATGTGCCATCTTGAATGCTTACAGAACCTTTCCCATAGACTATCATAATAGTGTTATTCCCCATGAGAATGTGAGGAATAGGAGAAGCCGCAAGAGAAGAGAAGATCTTCGGAGAAGATGCCATATGGTGAGAAGCACCTGAATCCAGTATCCAAGGGACCTGTGAAGGGGATGCAGCAGAAGCCCAGAATGCATGACCCTTTCCAAGATCCTATCCAGCTGAAGAAGATGTGGTAGAAGACTAAAAAGCAAACCCCTGTGAGTCAAAAGAGGATGGAGAGGAAACATTGCTCTTCTAAAGGAGAGCTTGCAAATCCGCAATCTGTTTCTCATAACCATCAAACTTCTTTTGATAGCAAAGTGACTCATCATGAGTTCCCTTCTGACAATAGGAACATGAGGGTTTGTCAGTATTTGATTTCTCCTTCTGACGAGCAGATGGTGGTGCATGTTTCTACTCTGGCTTCCGTAAAGATGAGTGGGAAACCAAAGCATGGCTCACAGAGTCAGAAGAACTATCCAATTGTTGAATCTTTGACTGCTCTTGAGTCAATCGATCACAGAAGGTCTCAAAGGAAGGAATATTGTGTTGAGGGCCTAAAGCATCCATAGTGGAATAAAAGGTGGAGGAGAAGATCAAAAACTATCCATGAAGCTTTGAGAGCATCAAAAAAATACACTCATTATCTAACTTGGTCTTCCCACATCCCTGTAAAATGGACCAGAGAGAATTGAACTTCATCAAGAAGTCCTCAATGGTCGAAAAGCTATCAGGAGACAAGGATGTCAACTCTGCATCAAGCTGAAGTGCCCTGAACTCATTAGCTATGCCAAAAAAATCTGCAAACTTGTTCCATGTAGCCCGAGGAGTGTTCAAATTCTCCAGGTGAAACAAGAGACTGTCAGAAACATTCAGTGTCAGTAAGCCCATGGCTTCATCCATTTTATTTCTATACTGAAGAGCCTCAAAAGGATGCTTTAGAACAGGTTGGTTCAAATCCAAACATGACCATAAGCTGCGTGACATAAGGAGCCTAGTCATGTGAGCTTTCCAGGTGTAGTAGTTATGTGGTGTTAGTCGGGACATTGAAGTGTCCGACATTGAGAGAAGAAGACGAAAGCAGAAGGTTATTTCTGAAATAAAGTGCAGAAAGTAAAAAGCACCCCCCATAATGTATAATAATATACATCGTACACTACAAAATACTAAGAGAGCACAAAAAAAATAAGAAAAAAACCTGAGTTCCAGAGGCAGAACAGGAGCACAGAAGAAGGTGCAACTTTGACTACAAAATCTAGAAGCAAATGGAAAAGTCAGGGAATGAAACCTACATGAGAGCAACGAGCTTGGAAAGAGCTTTCCAACGATATAAAGAAGTCAAAAATTTGAGTCTGTATGAGCCTTATAGGACCAAAAAGGCATAAGTACCCCCAAAAACCAAGCTCCCTGGAAAAAACCAGTCACGGGAAAAAAATTGACGTTCAAACGACCGTCACATTCCCTGTGAAAAAATTTGATGCCTATCGTGCCTATTTCTGGAAAAATGGAAATCAGCCAAAAAAATTGGGAATCTGCCAAAAAAAAATTTTAGCTGATGATGTCAGCGTGACGTCACCCGTTGAGCTGTCTGCTGCACCCCGGTGGCGACAGCTGGCTGGCCTCTGGTGGAGGAGGAGGCGCGGTGGGCGGTGAGCGACGTGGTGGCCAGAGGGTGGCACGTTAGCTGGGGCTGGTGTGGGCTAGGTCGGGGTGGCACAGCGGTGGCCGCTCTAGCAGCGCCTATGCAGGGTATAAAAACCCTAAGAAAATAAAAAAAATTTAAATTTTGTTGAAAAATTTTTGCCTCATTTTTTGAGCCATACGACCTAGGAGGCGAAAAAAATTTCCCAGAGGTCACTGTGACCAAAAACAGTGACCTTTATATGTATTTCGACTCTCCTGGGCCTTCTGAATGCAATGGTGAAGTCTATTTTGGCTCAAAATGCACCAAATGTTTTTTTCTTTTTTGCATGCAAAAAAGAAATAAAAAATATCATCCTACAGAGAATACCAAATCTGAAGGGCAAACCTAGAACCCTCTAGAAAGAAGAAACTTTTCCACTGTCGTCTACAAATCACGGCTTCAAAAAACCTTAGACCAGACAGCAGCAGGGAAGCTCTGAAACTATGTAGGATTTGACAAATGCAAATCCATAGAACCCAAATACACTTGCATGCAAATGACCTGTAAGAGAAGAAGCACAAGAAAGAGAAAGCAGAACTCAGAGACGCTCGAAAGAAGAGTCAAAATATTGTTCCCTAAGTTATGAAAGAAACATTACATAGTTTAGCCTATAAAGGTGAACAAACCCTAAAATAGAAAAACTAGGTTACGCAATATAATTAATATAAAATATTAATTATATGCACCTAAGAGACAACTTAAGTGAAAAAAGAGTAATGAAACTTTCTACTTACTCTAACAACCCCTCCCCTCTCAGTACTACATTCACAATATAATTCCAACAATTGGTATCAAAGCTAAGTCTCTTTCTTGAAAAGCTTAAAGACTTAAGAGAAAAGATTAGAGCAATGGAAAAGTATAGATTGGACAAGACTATTGAGAATGAGCAATTACAAATGCAGATAAACTATGAGTAGTATAAAGAGGCGAGAATCAACTTGAGAAAAATTCTTGATGAAAGAAAGATTATGGAAACTAGGCTGAATGAGAAGGACTACAAAGAATCATAAATATAAGATTACTTTGATTCAGCAGAATCAACATCAAGTAAAGCATCAGACCAATCAGATGAAAAGATCACAAGTCTACATGAGGCCAATCAACATCTGATCGAACAATTGAGAATGCTGCAAATCGGTCAAGAGATGCAAATGGTGAAAATGATTGATGTCATGAATGATGCAAGAAAAGCTGAAAATGAAAGAACTCTAGCCATTGATGATAGGAGGAAAATAACAAAGAAGCTGCAAGAGAAAGAATAAAAAAATTCAAAGATTTACTGAGCATCACCATGAGATTACCAATCAGATTATTCTTATGAGTCAAGAGCCAAATAGACTAAATACAAAACTCATTGAAAGAACACAGTCTATTGGTGAGCTAAGAGAAGAGAATGAAAAATTGAAGCATGAAATCAAAGTCCAGAATCAACACAATGAATTGATCAAGAAAGCTGAACATAGCAACAAAAGGATGGATGATTTTCTTGATGGACAGAGAAGAGTCAACAACTACACAGGATTAGGGTACAATGAGAATGGTGAATCTTCTAACCAACTAGATCAAAGGAATTCTTTCACAACCCAAGATCCAAGAAGTTGTCATGCAATCACTATGGAAAACCCAGCCACACCTCAAACATTTGCAGAAGAAAAATGAAAGGTATTCCTCAAGCACAATCTACTTTCATTGGTAATTGTTATAAATGTCAAAACAAAGGACACAAGGTACACGAGTGTAGATCTAAAGTGACAAATCCAAAAAGGAAAACCTACATGGACAAGTACTATCCTACCTACAAGATGAATGGGCATACACATGAGGAGTGCTGGAAAAAGAGAAACAAGGCCTGGAGACCAAAGGTAACTGATAATAGCTACAAACCGACCATAGTAGGTAACTCATATGTTTGGGACTATAACACATGGGTAAACTACACAACATGTGGAAGGTATGGTCATATTGCTGCCAACTGTATGAGAAAGTGGACCAGAAGGTCAAGAGGTTGGACTAATCTAGGAATGGCATGTTTACACTGTCATAAGTTGGACATGTGATAAAAGATTGTAAAGGCTGACTGACAGATACAAGTACTCATCCCAATGGAAACACCATTGATGACATCAAGAGAATGAGAAACAAGATGTGGGTAAAAGCCACAAACACTGAAGGTGCTAGAACAATCAATACAAATGAAGACACCCTATCCAATGGATATGGTGGCATCACTACATCTAACTAAAATGCACAAGTAAGTATGGAACTGCATTATGAAAAGTTATATTATGCATCGGTTCCATTACACATAGTTCATATTGTAACATTAGCATGAATAAAAGATGCACTATATTGTTATTTGTTAAACTATTGAAAAACAATATCATCGGTTGTTGGGTACAAATTTGCATCGGTGAACACACTCAGAAAAGTTAGCACTACTTACCAGAATGTATCGTTCATTGCACAAATGCCAAGTTGCTAAGTATAAACCGACGGACATCGGTGAACCTTGAGCCAACAAAAGTTGTCTTCGCCACTTTACCGACCATCATCGGTGAAGTCACCAAAGCTTCTAGCAACCTTGACGCTTTGCACAAACACCAAAGATGTTATGAATGCCTCTACAGATGAACTCAGTCTTTGTATACCAATGAGTTGGTGAGCATTAATGACAACTTAGGGCACAAAAGTTATAAAAGCCCGACGGGTGAACTCATTTTTGCACCCGCAATTTTTGAGAAGAGAAAAGTAGAGCAGAGCAATTTCAAATAAAATTGAAGAGTGACCTTAGAAAAGACTCAACACTTCTCAGAGGATTCAAGGCAATCACAAAGATTCAGTAAGTAACCACATTCACCGACCGCACTGTTTGATTTACGAAAAACCCTAAATTTCTGTAACGCGATGACATCGACTTCTATAGTTGAAAAGATTAAGGAAGATAAGAAGAAAATGTTCAAACTTGTCAGTAGAGGCTCTTGTGTTGAACCCAAATACAAGATGCACCCAGAAATAGCATCATAACATGACAATTCCAGAGCATTCTCCAGAATCCCACCTAGGGTTTTGCTGGTAGAGGATGTAAGGTCCTATATACACTGCAAGATCTCAGAAATAGATCTAGACCTAGATAATTCCTACAGGGCACTATGTGATGAAGCTAGAAACCTCAAAGATAAACACAAACATCTAGAAGTAAAAGGACTCATGAATGCACTGCATTTTCCCAAAGTTTTCAAAATAGAATGGATAAAGATTGTTCTCAGCAGAATGTACAACAAGAATCTATGGCTTAATTAGCCAAAGTCAATAACAAAGGATGTTATTCATGTAGTTACTGGTTATCCTACGACTGATAAACCACAAGCTCACAAGCACCCATCCCTGGCAGAAGTGGAAAAACTGACTGGTGCTAAATCAGACAAAAGAGCACTGAAGGTCAACACTATTACCGACGTAGAGCTGAAGTTTGGTGCATGTGTAATAGGATATAAAATCTTCCAGGAAAGAAGAATGAATAGCATATCTAGCACTGCTATGAGCACAACATACAAAATGATCAAACAAGAAAAGAAGATGGATCTTGCAGAGATCTTGTTGTAGGATTTGACACATGCAAATCCACAGAACCCGAATACACCTGCATGCAAATAACCTGATACAAAGAAGAAGCACAAGAATGAAAAAGTAGAACTCAGAGATGCTCAAAAGAAGAGTCACAATATTATTCTCTAAGTTATGAAAAAACATTACAAAGTTTAGCCTATAAAGGTGAACAAACCCTAAAACAGAAAGACTAGGTTGCACAATATAATTAATATAAAGTATTAATTATATGCACCTAAGAGACAGCTTAAGTGAAAAAAGAGTAAAGAAACTAACTAATTAATCTAACACCTCCCCTTAAGCGAAGCTCAGGAGGTAAGATAACCTAGCACAACTATGAAAGCAGGGAAAGTGGGTCCCGGCAACAATGCCTGATCAGGTACCCAATACAAGGAAATCTCTGTAAACCGGAGACAAAGGAGAAAACCCAGTGGGAAAAACCCCTCTCCAAAAAGATATATAAATGTAAGCAAAAGACAAAGAATGACTTCAAGAGACTCTCTCAAAGCCATGAGTACAATGCGTGCTGCCAAGCCCCCCCGAGAGAGAGGGTCGAGGCTCCAAAGCCCCCCAGAATAAAATAACCCCTGGATCAATGAACAAACCACTGTGACTCCAATGCAAAGGAGTGAAAGACAATGAGTACTGAAGAGGTGTCACTGGAAGGCCGAGCTGATGCTCAAAGGAGTAGACACGAGGATCCTGAAATGGAATCCCCAATGCAAGTGGTATGACAGGTGGGTGGACACTGTCATGAGAGAGGAGATGAGTTTCCTCTGTAGAATCCTCAACAACTGCACCTGGTGGCTCAATAAATGGAGCTGGAGGGTCTGGCAGTGTTGAGGAAGAGTCCTGCTAAAGAGAAGCAACCTCAATAATATGTGGTGTGGTAGTCACAACAGGAGTCTCAGGAACAACACAAAGGTTCAAGTGACCTAACTACACCACATGATGCTCTCAGATAATCTGATAATGGAGATCGTGGACCAAAATGTGTGAAGGTGTAGAGGTGGGTGGAATGATCAACTGTCCCTGTAGCAACAATGCTACTTGTCACACTATCTCGAATGAAGACTGAATCTGGCGTGAACTCAAATGTCTTCCCCGATCCACTGTGTGTAATCTGGTAAATCAAGAGAAGGTTTGCAGATAGAGATGGGACATACAATACATCATTGAATGTGCCATCCTAAATGCATACAAAACCTTTCCCACAGACTGTCATAACAGTGTTATTCCCCATGAGAATGTGAGGAATAGGAGAAGCCTCAAGAGGAGAGAAGATCTCTAGAGAGGATGCCATATGGTGAGAAGCACCTGAATCTAGTATCCAAGGGACCTAGGAAGGGGATGCAATGAAAGCGCGTAATGCATGACCCTGTCTAAAATCCTGTCCAGATGTCAAAGATGAGGCAGAAGACTGAAAAGCAGACCCTTGTGAGGAGGAAGAGGATGGAGAGGAAATAGTGCTCTTCTGAAGGAGAGCTTGCAAATCTGCAATCTATTTCTCATAGCCATCAAATCTCTTCTTAAAAAAATGTGACTCATCATGGGGCCCCTTCTGAAAATAGGAACAAGTAGGGTTCTCATTATTCTGTTTCTCCTTCTTAGAAGAAGATGGTGGGTTAGTAGAGTGCTGAGAAGAGGAATCAGATATCTACTTCGGCTTTGGCTTCTGTGTATCTTGAGATGACTTGGCAAGCAATGCCTATGACTGTGAACCTATAAGATAATCCATCTGACTGAGCTTGGACTACTCACGAGTTGACCTATCACAGAAGGTCTCAAAAGAGGGCATAACATGATGAGCACCTAGTGCATCCATAATGGAGTAGAAGGTAGAAGTGAAAATATGATAAGGGCTATGAAGCTTTGAGAGTATCAGAAAGATACACTCATCATTTGACTTCATCTTTCCAACAACCTGTAAAATAGATCAAAGAGACTTGAACTTCATCAGGAAGTCCTCAATGCTGGTGAAAGATTCAGGTACCAAGGAGGTGAACTCTGCATCTATCTGGAGAACCCTGAACTGATTCATTATGCCAAACAAGGTGGAAAACTTGTCCCACATATCCCTGGGTGTGGTCAGACCATCCAGGTGAAACAACGACCCATCTAAAACATTCAGGGCAATGAGGCCCATTGCCTCATCCATCCTATTTCTGTGCATAAGAGCCTCATAAGGCCTCGATAGAACAGGCTGAGCCACATCCAGGCAGGACCATAAACCTTGTGACATGAGGGTTCTGGTCATTTGTGGCTTCCATATGTGGTAATTGTGCAGTGTCAGCTGGCCCATAAAGAGGTCCGACATTGAGAGAAGAAAAAGATGAAAGTAGAAGGGTCATTTTCTGAAAGTAAATGATAGAAAACAAAATCACCCCCCACAATGTATGATTCTAACCCCCGTACAGCAAAGAAGCAATTACTGAAAGCATGAAAAACTAGAAGAAAAACATGAACATCGGATGCAGAGAGGGAGGAAAATGAAGCTTCTACTTCAATGCCAAAAATAGGATCTCAAATGGCCAAATCAGTGAACAAGACTAGCATCATCGCATCCGGCTCAGAAACACCTTTCCAGCGATCTGTTATTTTTCAAAAATAGACATCGTATGCCCAAGATATGGCCAAAAAGGCATAGGTACCCCCAAAACACAAGCTCCTTGGAAAAACACAGTCCTAGAAAATAATTTGAGGTGCAAATGCCCATCATGGTCCCTTGGTAAAAAATTGATGGCCATCAAGGCTGTCGCTGAAATTTTTTTTCTGGTCACCGAAAAATGCCAAAAGCCGTCGAAAAAATTCAAATTTTGCCAGAAAAAAAATTGCCGGGAGGGCTGACATCAGGGTGACATCAGCACTATCACCCGCAGGCTGTGGTGGTGGGCCAGTGGTATTTGGTGGTGACCATAAGTGGCAGCTGCTCCCGGGTGGTTCTCAGGTGGTGGTACAGGGGCAGGTGGCACCGCTGGTGGCGCAGACAGCTCCGCCGGTGGCCGCGGGGCCGGAGGGTGGCGTGTTGGTGGGAGGCGGTGGCGGCGGGGTGGCACTGGGGCGGTGCGTTGGTGGCGTGCTCTGACAGCCTAAAAAAACACTTAAAAATGCATTTTTTAATTATTTTTTTTCTTGAAAACCGTGCCTGTACGGCCTGGGAGGCTAAATTTTTTGCCTGAGGTCACTGTAACCAAAATGGTCAAACCTTATAGGTATTTTGACTCTCCCAGGCCTTTTGAACACAATGGTAGAGTCTGTTTTTGCTCAAACAGCTCCAAAAAATAGCACCTCCTTCAAAGTGATAGAAAAACCCCAGAGAAGTTATGGCTATCGTCTTCGACTCGTGGCTTCAAAAACCTTCAAACCAGGTAGTGACAGGGTGGCTCTGATACCATGTAGGATTTGACACATGCAAATCCACAGAACTCGAATGCACCTGCATGCAAATAACCTGATACAAAGAAGAAGCACAAGAATGAAAAAGCAGAACTCAGAGATGCTCAAAAGAAGAGTCACAATATTATTCTCTAAGTTATGAAAAAACATTACAAAGTTTAGCCTATAAAGGTGAACAAACCCTAAAATAGAAAGACTAGGTTGTGCAATATAATTAATATAAAGTATTAATTATATGCACCTAAGAGACATCTTAAGTGAAAATAGAGTAAAGAAACTAACTAATTACTCTAACACCTGTTACATCAACTGGAGGAGAACATGTGCACTATAAGATCTTCAAGAACAAACACTTGTAAGTTTGGTTCCCTCATAATGTGCATATTCTTTTACTTTGAAGAATACTTTCTTTCAATAGGAAAAGTAGTATGGGACACAAGAAGACCTATAACCATTCAGATAGGTGAATTCATAGAATCACTAGGAACAAATTTTGATAATGTAATGCATGAGTATTTCAAAATCATTAAGGAAATTTTGCAAACTAGAACAAGGATTCCTAAAAATCTGATAGAGGAACACAGAGAAAATATATGTTTCATGGTAGATACTGATTTCACGCATATCCAAGTAGTAGTACCTAGGAAGTCATGGCTTTCACAGTTAGAATATGAAATCAAAATAGGACAAGCCAATGAGTGCATTAAGGCACTACTGAATGAACCAATGGACAACAAGCAACAAAGATTTGGCACCTATGAAGAGGCCAAACAAAAGATTAAGACAATTCTTGTCATCAAGAAAGTTGTAAAATAGTCAAGAAGAATGATGAAGAAACTGAAAATAAAATTGAATGTATCTTCTGAAGGTGAAGAGGAACAAGAGGGTAACGGGGAAATCATCGAGGACCAGTTACCCATTGGTGATACAGTAGAGGAAAATGAATCAGAGGAAGAATAGTCTGATTCACCACCTCCTCCTCCACCTAAGAAGTCAAGAATGAGGAGTCAGATAGCGAAGGATGCAACTCCTTCTCCCATGGTAAAAGGAAAGGTGTATAAGAGGAAACCTGACACATCAAAGGGAAAACAACCAGTTGGGAAACCTACCAAAAGGAGGAAATTTTTTTAGACAAATGAGGATCTAGAAGACTCAGCTATGGATGAAGCTAATGTAGAAATATAGAAGGAAAAAGAACCTTTGGTTCCAACAGTAATTGAGAAAATATGCAAGAGCATCTCAGAATCCAAATCTATTTCTGATCCTAACATAAGGAAATGGTTAAAATTCAGTATAGAGGATCAAAATAAGATTGAAGAAGTAATAATTGTTAAAATGTGCAAACATCACTATGTTCCACTAGAATTCCAGAATATGATGTTCCCAAAGAACTGTCAAAGAGATTATCAGCTAGATGGACATTTGCACTACATCAGGAAAAGGAGATAAGAGAAAGAGTACTTGTTACTCTTATGCCTCCTAATTCAACAAAGGA
>MU228150.1:1491077-1509367 GCA_018584345.1 Thuja plicata | reverse complement strand
TTTATATGAAATTAGGTCACAATCTCCTAAGGAGGCCTACATAGGATAATTAAATCATCATTTAAGCCTTTACCCCTAGGAGAGGACCTATATTAAATATAATTTAGGAATCAACCGATTTGGAACCTGAAACAGCCGACCTAGAGGCGGGAAATAACTTTTGCAAAGACCGACATCCAGAAACTGAAAGTTCCCAGGATTTGGACCTTGGGACAAGGTCGAGATCGACCCTATCCTAGGTCAGGGCCAAGGTTGACCCTATCCTAGGTTAGGGTTGAGGTTGACCCTGTCCTAGGTCAGGGTCAAGGTTGACCCTGTCCCTAAATCCTAGAAACACTGGTCTGTATCCCAGAATGCAGAAATCAAATCAAAAAATGGTGGACAGAAAGGCAGAACAGGGGGGGAAGCCATGTCAAGATCAGGAACCCATTCAAAGGTGCTTGTCATGACCCCAAACCACTCACTCAGAAGGCTAAACCAGTCTCCTATGGAAGTGCTTCCATTTTCTGACTATACATTAATTAAATCATATTGATTTAATTATTAAGTCACTTATTATCTCTCTTTTACTTAAGCTAAACTTTAGGCATATAATAATTAATTCTTTTATTAATTATTATTATGCAACCTAGATTTTCCCTTTAAGATTTCCCGTTTAGGGTTTCGGTATCCTTTTATAAGGATTCCCTCTTTGTAAATTATTCAATTCCATGGTTATTAATTAATTGAGGATGTTATTGCATTAAGAATTTTTTCTATATTGTTTGCACAATATGTTTTCTCTTCCATCAATCTGTGATTTTTGGCCTCCATAGCTTTTTTGCTTCTATCTTTCTGTGACAGGTTTGCATGCAGGTGATTCTTGGGAGTTGTGGGTTGATAGTTTTCATCAAATCCAATATCGTATCAGAGCTCCAAATCTTCATGCCCCTGTTCTCTTCATGAGAGATTTGGCCTTGTTCTTTAAATCTGTATTTTTTGAGAGTTCTTTGTCTTAGATTTTAGTGGTTTTTGGGAGGATTTTTTGTTTGGTGCCTGGAATGCCTCCAAAACCCCTATTTTCATATAAGGCATGTCCAATTTGGACACAGTTGAAATCTAGGCCCTATTTTTTGCTTGTATGACCTTAGCACACTTTTTGTAGCAAAAATCTACCTTGGTTTCTGTGCCACTGATGTCAGCAGCCACAAGCCCCAAGTTTTTTTTTTATATAAAAAATAATCTTTTTATTTTTATTTTTTTATATAAAAAAAAAGCATGTGTTTTTTTCTTTAAAAAAGCATAATGTTTTTTTTCATTAAAATAATAATAATTGTTTTCTGCCATTTTGGCAGGGAAATACAGAGGTAGTCTAGATTTGGAGGAATTGCCAGTTTAGTAGGGCTCCACCATTTTTGGCTAAGGTTTCATGAGGTTCACTTCTGTTTTGACCTCCTGGTGGTTTTTTGCTCATATCTGGAGCAAACAGAGGTCGATTTTTGACTTCCTTATATCACTGGAAAGCTCTTTTTGAGACGGATGCCTTTTTGGAGGTTAGATTATTTGATTTTTCAATCTTGCAGGTTTTTTTTCCTGTCAAAGTCAGTGATATGTTTTGCACTCTTGGAGCCATATCTTTCTCTTCTAGACTCCATTTTTTGACTTTCACATGGCGTCGAAAAGTTGGTTCTGTCCTCTTTCTTCTTCTATTGGTCTCACACATAGATTATTCTCCATGTATCTATGTATTTAGTTTTTTTTCTTTATGGCATTCTGATAGATATCTTGGATGTTTCAGGTCCCGGGTTCGTTTCCTTCTCTGAACATTGTATGCACATTTTTCTGTAGCTTTCTTTTGCAAATGCACTGAGATAAATTGTCATTTGATGCATACTTCGGGTTTGATTATAATCACAATACATTATAAAGTGCCATGGGGGGCTTGATGTTTTCTTTATTTGTCATCTACCTTTGTCAAGTGAGTGTCCCTTCCATGGCATTATCCTCATGTGTGTCGACGACTGATCATCCTCAACACATGCTTTATTTGTGCTTATACATTCTTCCCCGTGTAGTGTTTCTTGGCAGTCTATTTCAGTGTATGTGTCATACCTCTCCTTTCTTAGCATTATGGGGGGTATCTCCTGTTGGTTCTAATGCTTCCTTGGTTTGATGGAGTGATCTATGTATTCAGTATTTGTTCCTATGAACTAGGCAGATGCAGTGGCTGGTACCTATGCATTTTAGTGAGATGGATCATTTACCATATGGACACTCTTCTTTCAATCTTGTTTTGGAGGAATTCTTCCATCTTTGATTGATAAAATCTTCAGGCTTTGTTTAAATTCTTCTCTACCTGATCATGTTCTATTACAGTGGAGGTTTCAACAATCATTTTTCGACAGTGTTTGTAGCTTCATGCTTCAGAGGTGTTCTACATGTTCTTTCTTTGTTCCTATTTTCTGGGACATTCTCTAGTTTGGATGCTTCTTTTGTCCTTCACTAGGCTTCATCTCTTTTAGGAGAGGGTTTTTTTCCACTGGGTTTTCTCCTCTTTACAAATATTTTTTGTTTTGGGTACCTCATCAGTCCTTGTTGTCGGGACCCATTTTTCCTGCTTTCAGTAGCTGTTTCTAGGTTTTTAGCTTCTCCCTAAGTTTATCTTAAGGGGGGTGTTAGAGTAATAAAGTGATTCCACTTATTAATTAAATCATATTGATTTAATTATTAAGTCACTTATTATCTCTCTTTTACTTAAGCTAAACTTTAGGCATATAATAATTAATTATTTTATTAATTATTATTATGCAACCTAGATTTTCCTTTTAGGGTTTCTTGTTTAGGGTTTTGATATCCTTTTATAAGGATTCCCTCTTTGTAAATTATTCAATTCCATGGTTATTAATTAATTAAGGATTTTATTGCATTAAAATTTTTTTCTACATTATTTGCACAATATGTTTCCTCTTTCATCAATCTGTGATTTTTGGCCTCCATAACTTTTTTGCTTCTCTCTTTCTGTGACAGGTTTGCATGCAAGTGATTCTTGAGAGCCGTGGGCTGATAGTTTTCATCAACTCCAATAAAAAGGAGTTGCATAGGATATTTAAGGGACAAGGTAGGAAAAATAAAGGATGAATCAACACTTAACTTTTATAAAAAAAAATTTGATGAATATGATGAATATCTTAAGGGATATGTTCATCTTCCAATGTTTACATATGCTAGTTTATTTTTGGAACTTTTATCCCCTAAGTCAATTCATTTGTCAGATTTGACAAGAAAAAAATATCTTAAGTGTGTCTAGAGGTCGATAGAATCAATTAAACAATCTGAATTTGATGCTAACTGTGGTCATGCTGATAATGAAGATAGTGGACATCAAGATTTTGAAGATGAACTTATAGTTGACAGTGTTCCTACTGAATCTATAGTTTCTTCTTCTCTTCAACATAATGATGCATATGTCTTATATCAATCTAAGGAGAACATATGCAAAAGAGGAAGAGGACCATTCTGATGAAGAGGTGAGTTGTTGTGATAATTCTTATGATGACAGTGACATCAAGCCTAAAATTTCAAACCAAGATTCTGATGTTGCAGATCTTGAATTTGAAGATACACATGAGGTTGTACTTGGTAATAATGTCATTGAGAATAAGAGAAACCAAGATGAAAGAGATGTGTCTAATATGGATGTTATATCTTGTAATCATGAAAGAAATGATCCCTCTCAACATGAAATGGAGGATGTGTGTAGTCAACAAGATGAGAATGATTTGATAACTGGAGAAGTTGAATATGACTCTTCAGATGATGAGTGTATCTGTGTTGTTTCAAATTTAAGAAATGAGGAAGATCTAGATATGATGTTGAGTATTGACTGGACTAGTTGTGTTAATTATGAATCTTTTTCAGATTCAATGTCATTCATCAAACCATTGCAAGAAGATCTCTCAGTTACTCAACATATGCAATTGCATCATCAATATGTTGATATGTGTCCTCCCTCCAACAAACAAGATAATGGTTTGTATAAAGATGATAATTTGCAAGTGAATTCTTTAGGGAATTTTGATATGGATATACAAATCACTGACAAGGTTCAGAATGGTATTTCTTTTGAAGAACACAATATGGATCATGACATGGAGTTTCCATGTTTTGATACTGATGATGATGAATCTTGTTCTTATTCTATTCCCAACTTATCCCCTCTTACAAAAGGTCAAAATAATTTGCAGATGATCCCTGGTGTTTATGATGACCCTAACTTTGATATTTCTCAGATTGTTGTCCCCTATCCTTTGAAGAATGGGCTAGATCATATCTCAAGTGATGAGTGTCCTCAATGTTTGCATGAGGTTCAATATGATGATTACTCCATTAACATGAAACCTATTTATATGAATAGATCAAATGATGATGACTCCAGCTAGATAGCAAAGTATGAGTGCTTTTCTTAGCTAGATGGTGTTTCTCCTAGATGTGGAAGTACATTAGGCATTACTGATTATTGCATTGGATCTAATTTTTTTTTAATTGCTGAATGTGATGTACATATGCCACATGTTTTTCATATGTCTAATTTTAATCCTTGTCTCTAATGCTGAATATGCTAATATTTTTCTAAAGAGAAAATGGTATCTCATAATGGATCAAATTAGACACATGAAAGAAAATGTTTCTGTTTGTTTCCAAACCAGGGAGCAGAAAATTTTGTCTATGATAGGGGCAAATTGGATCATAAATTTTGTGATGGTGTCAGGCCATTAGAGTTGGTTTGATCTTTTTCAGATTAGAAAATAAGTGGTAGAGCTGAGTTCTTTTTCTACTGTAAGTATGTACATATTTTATTTCTATGTTTTCTTGTGTTAGGTTAGTTTCCTTCTTTGTCTTGTGGTCTACTTCTCCCAAAAATCCAGAATCCTTGTCATGCCTGTAAGAGGCATGCATTCCCAGACAGAGCCACTGTTAGCACTTGAAAATTTTTATGGTTCCAAGCTCTTCCTCTTGTCTCTACAATTATTCCTGGCCTCTCGCTAAAACCCTAAGTCTTGTTGTGTAAAAATTTGGCTAAAACCCTAAACCCTTCATGACTTGTTATATTTTCATGTTACCTTTTTGAGCCACTTAAGTTTAAGATAATCCCATGTGCGCTTTATCATTTTTTAAGTCTATCTCTTGGTCACATAACCAAGACCAAATATTCCTCTCTATCTAGTAACTTGGCACATGCTTCTATCTCTTAATCTCCAGACAAGATGAAATATTCTCTTTCTATCTCGAGATTTCACACTCATCATTGATCATGATCTAATCCTATGGCTGGTGCGTGACCTTGAAGTAAATAATGAGTTAAGATTTTCTTTCAGCAATTCAGAGACTCAGTTGGTCGTGTGATCTCTAGATAGACCCAGAGCCAAAGGTAGGGTTAATTTTTCTCTTTGGTCGCATGATCTCATAATGGACTCAGTGTTAAATAATTTTTTTTGAGATTAAATGAGGGTCTTTGATCTTGTCATAGATGTGCGATTCGTGTTAGATCTCGTAATGAAATGGTCAAGTACAAATATGTCTTGAGATTCCACGCAAGTCGTCGATCAAGTTCTCTTTAAGTTTTCATCTCACGGTTGGCGCGTAATATTGGGATAAAATTCAAAGTCATGGAATATTTGGAGATTTTTCACGCACCGTAGATCTTTCTCTGTCTTGGTCTTGATTGTGTGGTTGGCGCATGATCGCTAGACAAAGGTGATGTAGAGGGTTTAGAGTTATAGTGATTCCTTCTCCCAAAATGCTTATGACTTCTTCTAACCATCCAATGGTTACTACTCCTATGTGTTCTTCACCAATATGGATCTCCTAGACCCTCCTTACCAACTTTCCTCCTAGGTATAGTTGACTTGTTAAAGACACAAAGTTCATTCAATTGCAACTAGTCTAACTAGTTCACTATTGTTCTTGAGTCTTCACTAGATCTTCCCCTAGAACCCCAAACCCTTACTTAGGATATTTCCCATAAACTCCATAGACTCATTCCTATGTTCTTGGTCCATTAAAAGTCCATTGGAAACATTTCCAACACTTCTGGACACTCCAACAATTCAATTGTTGTCACAATGCACTAATAGGCCTAATTAGGCCTATTCATAGTAGGTTTATTTTCACTATTTTGAGCCAAATAATCCAAATTATTCCAAAAAACCTCATAGAAAAACTTGAAAATCTGAAAGCTATCTACTATCCCTTCAAGAATCCAAAACCATAACTTCTCAATGCACCCACAACCCTAATTACTACCAAGCCCTAGTTTTTAGCCTTTCTTTTAGGCCTCTAGACGAGTCAGTACAAATTGTCTTCAATCTGGTCTTCAATATTCCTTTCACCATCTACAACCATTTGATGCTTTAAGGTGACACATTAGGGCTTTCACATATTCCACTAAGTCATCCATCCAAGATCATGGGTTCTCGATTACAATCCAATCTTTACCCTGTCCAGGCTCACCTACTCCTAGCAGTCAGCCACAGGGCTTCACTCGAAGCTTAGGAATTCCATTTCCAGAACAAAAATGAAAAAAAAACAATATGTAAAGACCTTAACCCATCATCCCACATGGTTTCATCCATTTTTGACCGTGGATGCTTAGGTTAGAGCCATTTTTGCTCCTGTAACTTTGCAAATTGAACTTGCAGACACAGTGGCCTAAATCCTAATGTAACTCCACACTAATTTAACTTGAAATAAAAATACTATATTAAAAAGGAAGCTAATTCAATTCAATACACCCCCATGGGGTCAGATCACCTAATCTAATCCATACACAGTCGTACAGAATGCAGAAAGCACTATAATTTACAAGGAAACATAGAAAACCATATTTACAGTATGATTACAAAAGTACTATGCAATCCAAAACTTCATTAAACTTTCAAATATAATCGATGCATGCTAAAATAATTGAGCATGGGTGGTTACAACTGCTCAAACTTCCATTTGCAACTTTTTGCAAAAGTTGCAAAATTTGCTCGAGCAACTTTTTAGCATGTTTTGCTCTTTGACTATTTTAGTCAACTTGATGAATGTTTTTCACTCCTATGACCCTAGATAGGATACTTAAGGTCCTATAAAACATTAAAACCTCAATTTACTCAAAAATAACAACTTTTACCATTCTAAGCCAAAATGACCATATTGTCACCTAGGAGCACTTTTGCTCTTACAAACATGAAATGAACAAGTTGAGATCCAAAACTAATGGATCTTATTTAAACCAAAACTAAGATTCCTAAAACAAACCTAAACACACAAATCACAACAAAAAGGGAGGTGCTCTACACCATACTCCCCTAGAACAAAGAACTCAAGTCCCTTAAGTTACGAGGTCTTCAAAGGTGACCCTATGCTTCAGAATATTTGCCTTAGTTATCCAAGTGGCTTTAGATTCAGGTAATCCCTACCACTTTACCAAATACTCTTTTTAAGTACCCTTTCTAATCTTCTTAATCACCTTGGAGTCCAGTATACTGTCTAACTGTAGAGGGTGTGGAATAGGCAAATATTTGACCCAATATTATTCTCCCAACTCTTAAAGAGTGTGTTGACCAGTGTCTAAGGATGGTCCCTTATAGGGATACATGTCACATACATTAAAAATGGGTGAAATTCCCAAATCTTGAGGCGATTCCACTTCATATACATTTTTTCCATACTTATGCAATATCCTCAATGGTCCTATCTTCTTCACGAGCAACTTAGTTGGCTTACCTTTAGGTATTCTTTCCTTTCTGAGGTAAGAAAGTACCAGATCCCCCACCTTGAAGTGCAAATCCCTCCTTGTCTTGTCTGCCTTTGACTTATACTTCTCCCCTTGCTTTTGTAGAGTCTTTTTGACTTGATTATGAAGCTCCTTCATCTGTTCTGCAAATGACTCCCCTTGATCACTTCTTTTGTCTTGAAAATTGAGATCCCTTAACTCCAAGATTCATCTAGGATTAGCCCCATAAACTATCTCAAATGGGATTTTCACAATACTTCTATTGATGGAGTCATTATAGGCATATTCTGCTTGCCCTATAATATGATCCCATTACTATCCATGCTGCTTGGTCAAACATCTCAAGAGATTTCCCAAAGATCTATTGAATACCTTAGTTTTCCCATCTTACTAAGGGTGATAGGCTGAATAGAAAGACAAATTTGTCCCTAACATCTTCCAAAGAGTCCTCCAAAAGTGACCCACAAACTTACTATCCCTATCACTTACTATATTTAATGACAATCCATGAATTCTCACAATGTCTCTAAAGAATAGGCCTGCAATATGTGAAGCATCATTGGTTTGTTTTCAAGGGATGAAGTGTGCCATCTTTCTAAACATGTCCACCACTACAAACACACTGTCATGTCCCTTTGATGTCTTTGGAAATCCCAAAATGAAGTCCATAATCAAACACTCCCAAGGTCTCTGGGGTATGGATAGGGGTTGATACAATCCAATGTTGCTACTTTGTCCCTTAGCCCTCTGACATATCTAAAATTGCTCCACAAACTTCCTAACATCTGACTGTAACCTATGAAATATGCTAGCACTTCATTCATGAGCCTCATGAATGTGCTAGGTGAATTTGTTAGGCCAAAGGGCATCACAAGCCACTCATACAACCCTTCATTTTTGTTGAAGGTTGTCTTCCATTCATCACTAGGCCTAACTTTGATTTGATGGTACCCTGACTTCAAATCCACCTTGGAAAAATAACAATAATCTCCCAAGTTGTCTAGAAAATCCTCAATCTAGGGCACGGGAAATCTATATCTAATTGTGATCTTGTTTATAGCCCCGGAGTTAGTACACATCCTCCATTTTCCATCCTTCTTAGGTGCAAGGATAGTTGGCACAACAAAAGGACTCAAACTCTTCCTTATTAGCCCTTTCTCCAACAAATCTTGAATCTGTTTTGCTATCTCTGCATTTTGACTTGGTGTCATCTTATGTGCTGCCTTGTTAGGTAGATTAACTCCAGTTATAAGGTCTATCTAGTGGCTCACATACCTTATGGGTGGTAATGCACTAGGAAATCCATTATCCACTATTTCATGATACTTTTCCAATAGTGCTTGTACTTCTTGTGGCATACTGGCCTTCTCCTTAGTCTCCTCCTTTGGCTTCACTATCACTACAGAATAGATCCCTCTCTCCTTCTTCATAACCTTTAGAAACTCCTTTCCACTCAAAAGCATCACACTGGTTCCCACATGCTTCTCGTCGTTAGGTTCTTGTAAGGGATCCATCTGAAACCTCTTTCCTTGTTTAGTAATCACATAATTATTCTTTTCACCATCATGAATGGCCTTCACATCATATTTCAATGGACATCCTAGAAGGAGATGAAATACATCCATGGGAAATATGTGATATAGGACCTTGTCCTTATACTCTCCTATTTCAAACTCCACCATAGTTTATTCATCCACCACTATCTGTTGTCCCTTGTTTAGCCATGATACTTTGTAGGGGATAGTGTGAGGTATCCTTCTAAGTATAAGTTTATCCACCATCTCAGTGGACACTATATTCTCTATGGATCCATAGTCCACTATCACCTTGTAGATCTTCCCATGGGACCTAGAAGTAGTCTTAAACAAGTTCTTTCTTTGAGGTGGTTCTGTGACACTAGGAACTTTCAACAAAGTCCTTCTCAACATTAAATTCTCTCCATCCAATACTGGCCCTACCTTGGAGATGGGAGAAGTGACACTTTGTGTATCATCCTCTTGCACTAACTAATTTCATATTTCTCCCATAGATGATGTGGAAGTATTTTCAGGACATCTGCCCATTATATGGCCCACTGGATTACAATTGTAACATCTGCCAGTGAAGACAGAATTGGACCTTCCTTGTGACTGGCATCTACCCCTTGGTGGTCCTCTTCCTTAGAATCCTCATCTTTGAAATGACCCTCTATACTGGTTACTCCCACTATTGTCCATAGATTGATTCTCTTCTGGTCTACTTGGGCTTTGTCCTCTACCAAAGTTACTCCTACCTCTGAATCGTCTATTGTTATTACCCCTACCTCTTTGGTGGAAATCATTCCTCCTTCTAGCCTTCTCCTCTGCTCTCAAGGCTAACTAAAAACACTTGTGCATACTTTCAGGAGCCATCGTACTGATTTCATCTTGGATTCCTTGTCTCAACCCATTGAGGTACCTTGCTACCTTTTCTACCTCTGCTTCTTGTCTTCTTTCCCTTAGGCTCAATTTGTGGAACTCCTCAGTATAGGCACTTACTATCAACTCCTTTTGTCTCAAGTTCTACAACTTCTGATACATTTGAATCTCATAATCAGTGGGCAAGAATTGTTCCCTCAACCTGATATTCATTCTCTCCCAAAAATATATCTTATTCTTACTAGTGGCTACCCTATCATCTTGCATCATGTTCCACCACACCAATGTAGATCCTTTGAGTCTAGCCTTTGCATAAATGACTCTCTTCTCCTCTGACACTTCTTTGTATTCAAACTGGTTGTCTATGGCCTCTAGCCAATCCAATAACTCTTCACCATTCAAGCTACCACAATAGTAGGGTATGTTTTCCATACTATCTTTATTAAGGGACTTGAAAGCATCCAAGAACACCTTCTGTTCTTTATCCATATCCACTTCTTGTCCTTTTCCAGTTGTCTCTCCTATCTTTCTTTCATCTTCTTCATCACTCTCATCTCCCCATTTAGTGACTTTCCTCTTACCCTTTGTCTCTGTCATATTAGCCTTTGCCAATATATTTTGGACCAAGTCCACTATGGCATATTTTCTCATTTACTTGGGTGGCATGTTTTCAACCTCATGGCTCTCCTCCCCTTCATACATACACTAAAATTCAAGAAATTCTGACACAAGATAAACATTAAAAGTCCATTGGAAACATTTACAACACTTCTGGACACTCCAACAATCCAATTGTTGTCACAATGCACTAGTAGGCCTAATTAGGCCTATTCCTAGTAGGTCTATTTTCACTATTTTGAGCCAAATGCTCCAAATTATTCCAAAAAGCCTCACAAAATACCTTGAAAATATGAAATCTATCCACTATCCCTTCAATAATCCAAAACCATAGCTTCTCGATGCACCCAAAATCCTAAGTACTACCAGGCCCTAGTTTTCAACCTTTCTTTTAGGCCTATGGACCATTTAGTACAAATTGTCTTCAATTTGGTCTTCAATATTCCTTTCACCATCTACAACCATTTGATCCTTCAAGGTGACACATTAGGGCTTCCACAAATGTCGCTAAGTCATCCATCCAAGATCATGGGTGCTCGATTACAATCCAGTCTTTACCCTATCCAAGCTCCCCTACTCTTAATAGTGAGCCATAGGGATTCAATCCAAGCTTAGGAATTCCATTGCCAGAACAAAAAAGGAAAACAAAAACAATATGTATAGACCCTAACCCATCATCCCACATGGTTTCAACCATTTTCAACTATGGATTCTTTGGTTAGAGCCATTTTTTCTCTTGCAACTCTGCAAATTGAACTTGCAGACACAGCGGCCTAAATCCTAATGTAACTCCACACTAATTTAACTTCAAAGAAAAATACTATATGAAAAAGGAATCTAATTTAATGAAATACACCCCCATGGGGTCATATCACCTAATCTAATCTGTACACAGACATATAGAATGCAGAAAGCATTGTAATTTACAAGGAAACACAGAAAACCATCCATACAGTATGATTACAAAAGTACTATGCAATCCAAAACTCCATTAACCTTCCAAATATCATCAATCCATGCTCAAATACCTGAGCATGAGTGGTTACAACTTCTCAAACTTCCAAATTTGCAAAAGTTGTGAGAGCAACTTTTTAGCATGTTTTTCTCTTTGACTATTTTAGTCAACTCGATGCATTTTTTTCACTCCTATGACACTAGCTAGGATACTTAGGGTCCTAGAAAATATTAAAACCTCAATTTACTCAAAATTATTAACTTTTACCATTCTAAGCCAAAATGACCATATTGTCACCTAGGAGCACTTTTGCTCTTACAAACATGAAATGAACAAGTTGAGATCCAAAACTAATGGATCTTATTTAAACCCAAACTAAGACTCTTAACACAACCCTAAACACATAAATCACAACAAAAAAGGGAGGTACTCTGCAACAAAAGGTGATGTCATCTTTTTTTTATTTGGAGATTCAGGGAGGGTCATTGATCTTTATCTTTTCAAGTCGTGATCTTGCGATTGGTGCTAAGTGTCGAAATGTAACCTATGTCAAGGATTTTATTTGGAGATTCATAGATAGCTTTGTCTCTAAATCTCATTATCTAACTATGGTCTTGGAAGGGTTATCTTTCCTCTTTGGTCACTAAATCTCTGAATGGATCAAGGGTTAAGTTCTTTGTCTCGAGATTAAGTGAGGGTCGTAGATCTTGTTCTTTGCTTGGTTTCATCCAATGGCTTGTGTGTGATCTCCAAATGTTACCCAGGTTAATGTTTTTATCTAGCGATTTGGAGACTAGTTTAGTCATGCAATCTCTAGATTTGACTTGAGTTAAGGTTAACTTGCTGAGGTTATGTTTTTTCCTCCAGTCACACAATCCCCAGATAGAGCCTAGGTCAAGTTAATTCAAGATGGATTATCCGAGATCAAATTTGAACCCTCAATGTGGGATGTAGAGTGATCTTAGAAAGAATTTGGAAAGTACATATATATTCTGAGATTCAATGTGGTTAGTTGATGTGGATCAAGATCTGTGGCCTGTGTGAGATTTCAGAACAAACTCAAGGGTTAAGAAATGATCTCGCAACTTGGAGATGTTTTGAGTCACGCAATGTATAGATGACTTGAGTTAGGTTAAAATTAACATATAAGTTAGTATAGATCAAATTAGAGCCATTGATTAAGATCATGATCTGTGGCTTGCGCATAATCTCTAGAAAAATTCAAAGTCTTCAATTCTTTCAGAGATATGTTGATATTCATTGATCTTGTCTTGATCATGTGGCATGTGTGTGATCTCAGCATGGAACCATGATTAGTAAAGTGATCTAGCAACTTGGAGACAAGAGGAAATCAAATGACCAAGGTTAAAGTGTAGGTTAAAGACCAGTTAAAGGCCAAGGATGAAGACAGATTAAAATACAGGAAAGTCTTGAAAGATCTGATGGCAGGCGTAAAGGCTCAAAAGGAAGATGCACAAGATCTAACCATTAAGGATTCGCGCTTGAACGAAACCTCACAAGATCTTATTATGAACCTGGGTAACTTAAGAAGATCCATGGATATGTTTTAAAATTGTGATAAGGCTTGATCTCAACCGTGCAATTTGTTGTTCGTGCCACCTGTGACCATTATAACAAAAATTTAAATATTTGAACATATTCTCATGGTGGTGGAATTAGATCTCATCTCAGAGCTATTAATGAATCAATCTGATCTTGTGGACTGACTTTGAACATATGTTGAAGACCAGAGGGATACAAATATGATATATTGAGGTGCATTAAAGACCAGAGTTGACATATAAGAGTTCTATAATCAAAGGATAAATGTATACAACAATGCCTGGTAATTTTTGTATTTATGTGAGCTACTTTCAGAGTCATTTTTGGGAATTATTCAACTTCAGGGTACTGCACTCACATCCATGGATTAGGGAAAATTGAGTGCAGATAAGATTTGTATAGATTGAAGAGAAGAGATAGGGTTTCAAATTGACAACATAATTAAATGCTTGACATGGTTGGTTGTAAAATCCTAACCCTAAATGGTCTGAATCTTGTAGCATTCTTGTTCCTATAAAATAATATTGAAGACCATTTAGAAAGGGCTAGAAAATTGAGAAAGTAGAAGGCGTTAGGCTTATAATTGTTTCTACTCTAGGATATAGCAGATGTATTTCAGATTGTATTAAGATAGGATTGAAAGTTCTTTTATATTTTGCATATTGTCATATTGCATATTTCCTTATCATACTGATTCACAAACTAGTTTCATCATACTTAATATAAGTTGTTTCATATTTGATTCTCTCCTTTGTGTTATCTATTAAGTTGTAAGTTTTTTGGCTTACTATATAAGTCCAACTTATGCATATGTGTATTCCATAGGTATTTGATCTTAGATCAAATTAAAATCCTTTGGATATTACATTGATTCTACCTGGATATCTACTTAAGGATCTTGTAGTGTGTGATCTAAGAGTTCTTATGTTTATGGCTTTGAATCTTTGCCAATAAGGTGTTTCATCTTTAGTATTGTATTTAGGATCTAGCCCAATGGATAAGGCACTGATCTAGGATTAGTATTTCTGTTGAAATATATATCTGAAGTGGTTTGGGTATGTTTTGTCTCACAAATTTAAATCAAACTCATTACCAAAGTTATTTACATTTACAATTATTCTTCTTATCCCACCCATTGTAGTGGAGATTCAATGAATGCTAGTTAGGCATTTAGTACTTACTTACCATCTATCTGTTGTTCAAATCCATAAGTAAAAGGTGTTGTAAAGAATTGAGTTTAGTCTGGATTAGGTGTACTTGCCTTGGTTTTGCAGAGCCAGAAGTGTAGAGGGCAGTCTTGTCCCTATAGTTAGTCCAGTTGTCATGCAGAGCTTTCATACTTGGAGCTAACCACTTCTAACATCAGTCTCAAGGCATATTGGTATCTTTAAATAACATAAACATTTTCAAACACCAACAAGATTACGACTCTACTGGGGAACCATTAAAGTTATAGAGTTATGGTTTTCAAAGAGTTATTTCTCATAATTATAAGAGTGAGTCTTTTCTTCTTCTCTGTCATTGCAAAGTGTCTAAAAGTCCTATTTCTGAAAGTGATATAAATACTATCTCACATGTGGTGAGTGGTGACTTAGAGTTCACTGATTTGCATGAGTGTGCATGTTTGAAGAAATATTACAAAGAAGAGGTGGACTTGCAATGAAGAGGCATTAGATAATAGGGCTCCTGTGACTATGAGAAATAGTCAAGAGAGAAATCAATAAGAGACCCTATATTCGGATGTGTTGAAATTTGCTAATTTAAACAAGGTCAGAGTTGGGAAAGAGACCTCAATTATTTCATTCTTTCCTCTACAAATAGGTTGTGACTTTACCAAGTTTTTAAGGTCTTTCAAATCAAATAGTTTGCAACAACTTCATCATATTCCAGGTATTTTTTATTTTCATTGGATAAATTCTTTTGTTCCATGAAAATCTTTTGTAAATTTTTCGTATGGAGTGGTTAGCACTAATCTAAAGGGAAGAAAGAGGCAGTGTGTAACTTATCCTTCCTAATAAGATGTCACAACCGAATAGAAGTGGCTTGTGTGGGGCTATAAATTTTGAAGGTATCCCAGGATACCCAAATCCTATTCCATCAGGAATTAGAGATTACTTTCCTAGGTTCAGTGGTATGGGTGAGAAATCGGTTGATGCACATTTATAGGAGTATTTTCATTTGATGCACCACTGTGACATCAGACATGAGGATTTATGGATGAATTTTTTTTCTATGTCTTTAGTTGACGAGGCTAGGGATTGGTTTAAATAATTACCTCATGGTTCAATTGGATCTATGGTTGCACTAGAGCATTGTTTTATTGAGAAATTTGGTGACATAGAGGACAATGTTTCTTTTGCTGCATATAGATCTGAGGAGCCTATGTCACATTCAAATTTTGATGAGGAATATCTTCATGTGGATCAAATGTTGCAAAAACAAGTTATTTTGATTCTATGAAGAGGGATGGAACAAGAAGTGGGAGAATATGCACTTCTATTTTATAGGAGATTCTTTTCTCAAATAAGGGATTGTCATATTCTTTTTTATCCTTAGGAGGAGGTCTGGGTTATGTTAGTAATAATTGAGAGGGGGGGGGGGGGGGGGGNGGGTGAATCAGTGGCCTCAAAAATTTATCCTTTCAAACTTAAACCACTAATCAATAAACCTTAGATTATTATGTCCCTACAAGATGTATGCCATGAAATACTAATAATGATTTAACTGTCTGTTAGTTTTCCTTGTCTGTCCTTATTCTCCTTGATTACCGATAAGCAGTATAACTAGTTACCAAAAATTAGTAAATAAGAAAAGTATACAGATCAACCTAGTTTTAACTGTCAGATAAAAAACAATATAGAAATGAATCATACAAACATAACACATGAATTTTTAATGTGGAAACCCTGTTAAGGGAAAAACCACTGGGACCGGTACCCCAAATTTTCACTCTTCTAAAGTGAGCCATGTTAGGAGCCAACCCCGTTAAAGGTTACAAACACACTATTAAGTGCAACCTTGTTAGAAGATTTTATACATAGAGGTTGTCACTTAGTATCAGGCATCTATTACTACCATCCTTGAATCAGCCTCCTTCCTAGACTATCAATAGGTATCGGGCAAGTCCAATGCTACTTTCATGAATCAACCTTTTTGGCACTCCTTGGGATGCACCTCAATATATAGAAGACTGTTAAGTCCTGATCTGATAAGAGACTTGATACTTCAATGGTTAAACTAAAACACTATGACATGTTCATGATGAAACTTTGAATTTTAGATTTTTAGATCTATTTAAGTACATTACCTCTTTGATCAATGTATCAATTCAATTCTTTGTGCTCCACACTTTCTGCTCTATGATGCTGTGCTTCACTATTCGTCGGTGTCTGCAGAATTCTTTAGCTCTTCTTCAGCTTGATTGATCAGGACTGTATGAAGATATTCTTCATTATTTTGTCTTCAGCATCCTCTTTCTATTCACTCTCCTTAATCCCATTTGTAAATGAATTAATCTTGTCTCTTATATAGACATGATATTCACCGTTTCTTGATTCTTGATTCTTGGCGTGAAAAAAAATCTAGCCAATTTGATTTAAGGCATAACTCCTGATTTATCTCATAGTTATCTTCTTTCCAACTATACAAATCTTCTTTAAATCAATCACTTGACTCTGGTCGGATAAAACAAAGAAAATAACCAGTTAAGTCTATCTTTAGCTCTTGCCAACTAGATATTTTGTCATTTTTTGAACTCTCTACTCCGTCGGTCAACTCTGTAGTTAGTCATCGGTGATAACTGACAGTTTCATCAGTGTGACTCTAGTTAGCTTCAGAATCTCCATCTATCAGGCATCATTGGATTTTTACTTGTCGGATAACTTTGTTTTTAGCTCGTTAGGCATCCTATGGTTTTGCTTCATCAGGAAAGACTATCTTCTGCTCGTCAGGTATCACCGTGACTTTTCTTCTTTGCCTTTACCGATGGTGTGCAATCCATTGATGTTGTCTGTCACTTAGTGAATACTTGACTTGTATGCATTACTGAAAGCATAAACTTTGTTCCATTGATTCTCTGAAGTCTTTGGCATTATGTACATGACTGTACAGATGATATCAAGTTGACATCAATGACAATACAAACCATTAACTAATTTAATGTCTTGCATTATCTTCAACCTAACATTATCAAACATTCAATCAGTTACATGTCATCAATCTCTCCCTTTGGCATTGATGACAACATACTATATTATCACACCATATTATTTCTAATACAATATGAAATATAACAGTTGAGATTCATCAAAATACCAATATTTTTGTTTGATAACCGATAAATGTCTGATCTTCGGTAAGCTCTGTTTTAGCTTAGATTTGATTCTTTCAGCTCTTTGTCTTCTGAAGTGTTGAGTCCTCTTCTTGTGTCAATTTCTCTCCTTTGACTGTTCTCTCTTTTGTGATGTCTTTTTCTCTTGTCAACAACTCTCCCTTTGTGTAATCTTTTATACAACTTCTCTCTCCCTTAGGATATAATCTCTCCCTATTGGAGTAATGTGATAATGGATAACCTTTCTCTCTTTCCAGAAAGATGTGATAATATGGATAATCTCTCTCACTTTAACAACAATGCCAAACAAATATTTTACAAATATCTGGCATTCATGTCGGACAATAAGTTTCTTTCCATCCATAACATATTCCTTGAATTTCCCTTACCCATCAGCAATACAACAATATTCTCTGGTGCTCAGTTCTGATATATACTTGTTTGTATATAGATGTATCTTTGAAGTTCATCTCTTTGCTTTCATCAACATGAATGATATTATGATAATATGTAGGCTGATGTAGCCTTTAGTCATTTTACTGACTGGTAGAAAAGGGTTTGACCCCTAGTCTCTTTCTCAAGTACTCAAATGTATCCTTGGGTAGTGGCTTGGTGAAGATATCAGCTAATTGTTCTTTTGATTGCACATACTCAAGTATCACCTCTTTT
>MU228150.1:1432053-1452964 GCA_018584345.1 Thuja plicata | reverse complement strand
GAAGGTCAGAGACTAAAATTACTACAAGGGAAGAGAAAACTTCACAATACAGTAATCTAAGCGAAATAGACACAACACACAATGAACCAGAATCAGCTTGATCAATAAGGGGTAAAACATCTACACAATTATTGATTGCAAAAGAGGATAAACATGAATTACATAGAATGAGGTACAAGGTAATTATGATAACAACAAGCTGTCATAGAACCAGAAGAGAAGTAGATGGATGAAAAGAATTAGACACAGGAGCAAAAAATACTACAAGTATCAGACTATTGTTTCCAACCCTTTGCAATTGTGCCCTTTCTGCTATATATAGGGCTATGACCATCTTGGGATCCCTTAGGATGCAACAAGCTTTGGATGATCATGAAAACCCAAACCCTAAAACATAGGAGAGAGAAAAAGAGAGAGAAAAGACGGTGGAGAATGACCGAGTCAAAAGAGATATTCATGGATATTTTCCTGACCTTCTCGATCTGGCAACTGGAAATCAGATTTGGTAGACGGCGGCTAGTAGCATTTACATTCACTCTGAATAGTCATGCACACCTGTTCACCTATACTCCTCTGCAATAATTGCCTCTCTTGTCTGTGAACAGTGCATATCCAAGTGTTCATCTTATCATTGCCCAGGACTTCTCCTTTCTCTTGGTACTTCTGGTAACTTAGTCATAACTCTGTTCTTTCTTGCAACACACTAAAACTCGTCCTGATCACCGTCATTGAAACAAAACTACCCAAATGTCGGCAGACTACCCTGTGCATGACCCCTGTGACTAGAAACCCCTCTGATCAAATTTGGAACACAAGCACAGAGAAACCATGACTGCTGAGTGCTTTCCCCTGTCATCTTGCCGCTAGAACTTCAAATTCAAAATCAGGCGACCACGCGACAACGACTAGTCTCTAAGTCGCAAAACTCATTCATTAATCATGGTTATATCTCACGACCCAGTGACACTATACTTTTCTTAACCCCTGGCCAACCTGAGTTACTTCTGGCGACATCCTAACTGAGTAAAATTGAAGTCGAGAAGAGATTTTCTTAACTCACCATCCGTCCCGCGACCCGGCGCCTAACTGCTACTCTTTAACTATCACGGCTTGTCACCTGATCGCCAGATGCTCATGTTTCTTATCCAGATAACATGACAACCCTTAGTCGCTGAGTCGGGTGATCCTGAGTCTTTACCTTTAACTTGAAGCACGTGCCTTTTCTGTTCACAGCGACTTCGCGACATACCTTAATCGCTTAGTCCGAAGGACCTTTTCCCTGGGGCACTTTTATCACCAGACCTCGTGACTAAAGAAAGAACCTTGACTGTTTGAATGAGCTGATAGCGATCATGCGACATGAAGTAGGCGCAAGGTTGGGAGACATTTCTTTGACCTGCCACTTCTTCTCACGATCACCCGACTGAAGGCGGGTCCCATTCTTTTTAAAGCTTATTACATGGAATCAAGCGACAACCCGACTGAGAGAGATCACCAAGTCTCAAGTCACTGAGAGAATATTCCATTTTGTAAAGAGACTACGTGACACAAGGCAAAAGCAAAGTCGGGAGATGATTAAGCATATTCGATTCTGGTAAAGCGATCAAGCGACCTGACCATACGACACATGTCTTGAAAGATATAGGTGGCTAAAAAAGGTAACGATGAAATAGAACGAGCCAAGGCTTAGGGTTTATTACATCATTTGCATGAAAGATAGAGGGTTTAAACATGAAGCCTGGAAAACAAGACAGAGGAAACAAGATAGGGCAGACCAGGTCAAAGCACAGAAAGGGAAAATATGGGCAACACAAACTATGATAGAAAGATGCATATACAGTAGATCTAGATGCATACAAAGAGAATATAACTACCAAAATATCCAAATGCATAGATTGTAGCAATATGATGTAAATGAATACAAAATAGATCTAGATATGTAATTGCACAGAAATAGGATCTAACACCAAAATCAGAATGGAAATGTTATAAGTTGGGTTCACCAAAATGTACAATATAAAATGGTGAGAAATGCTAGGACGTAGATCACTCACAAAATCATATTGTGCATTGGAATTAAAACCCTCCCTTAAACCAATATGATTAGCACAACCCAAAAATGATAAAGGGGTGCTAATGCAAGATCTAGGTAAAGGGGGATTTGGGTATTCCTTATGGAATAAAGTGTGATTATATTATGTGATTGATATGTAAATATGATATGAAATGTGATAGATGACTAAAGAATTGTAAATATGATCTATGAAAGTAAGTGCAAGAGGGAAATAGAAAGGATGAAGTCACCTTAAAGCAAGGAGAAGAGGAGTGAACTTCAAATCTGGTTTTGACCATCATAAAGTTGTTAGAATTAGGTATGGTTTTGGATCTGGAACTCTAACACCTATACTTCTGACTATGAAAATATTAGATCCAAAGGACTATGTTGAATAAATTCAACATTGTCTAGGAAAGTTAACCTTGTACCAAAGATTCTAAATATGATGGAATCTGCAAAGGACCTGCAAGTGGTTCTATAACTCCCAAAATTTGGATCCAAAACTCTTAAAAATCATTCTTGCGCATAAAGAGAAAAGGAAAATATTGTGGAAGGGGGGGGGGGTATTTCCTTGGTCAATCCCTTGTATAGTAATTAACCTTGAAATTGAATTGTAATTGCATAAGAAAAGATGAAATGAAAGATAGATCTAAAACATAAATCACCTTATACCTCAATAATGTAATGCCTTGTTTGGAGATGATCGCAAGTTTTGATGCAATAGATTGGACTCCAACAAAATCTAATAGGAAATAATGAAACCAAACCCTTGAATGAGGAATGTTGTAGTTTACCACAATGTTGGATTGAGGAAGAAAGAGAAGAAGAAGACTTGAAATGCTTGATGGCTTCCTTACACTTGAATCTCTTGAATACACAATAGATGAATGACAGATTTCATGTGGATGCCTCTTGATCATGAATTATAGGTATGTTATGGTTTTAAATATTAGTGGGAGAGGTCTCCTTTTATACATATTTCAGGGCCCAAATTTTGCAAGGCTCACCTCAATTATTGGTCTAAAAGTAAACCCTCTCATTGGGCCCAGAGCCCACTAAAAAGAAAAGCCTTCGGACAAGGCAGACTTGGGTCTATCTTGTCTAGGCATACTTTTTCAAAGTTTTCCCAAGACCTAGGGTTGTGTGCCAAGAAGGGTATTTGAAAACCTTAGCCCACTCGGACATTAGGGAAAATTCTAAATTCCTAAAATGCATATAAAGGACCTAGGTGGAAGATGAATTATGTGATTGGATCGAAAATGGGAAATCATGCATAGAAGTTAGATCCGTTCTCAATTTTTGAACAAATAATGTTTATTTGAAGGATGCACAAGGGCTAGAAGGACGTAAAATGAATGTAGGAACCTATACATACTAAAATGGGGCTAAAATTGAGCACCTAATAAGGGTGCTTACTTTTTAGGATGATATAAGAATAACTTAAAAAAACTTGAAATAAAAAACAAACTCCTAACAAACAAATATACAAATGTTATGAGGGTTTCACTAAATGCCTGCAATTTGACTCATTCCACCATGATAATCAAAGACTTGTTAAAATGTGAAGCTGATGCTATAATTTTTATTATCATTGATGTAAAAACATCCTATGCATTGATGTTGATTAGTTGTTTTAGTGATTTGGTATAAGCATGCACTAGATTATGTACTTTAAATATTTACTCTTATCTGTGTCATTGTTGGTTTCATTTTTCGTGCAACATATTGTGGATAATTTATTTGGGTTTTGTCCTATCTTAGAAGTTTTTTTTGTGCTTTGGTCTATATATTTGTAATGTATAGATCCTATCCATTAGTTCTGAAGATCTCAGTGGTCATGTAACATGTTCGTATGTGCAAGACATGTTGTATTGAGTGAGGTGGTCCACATTTCATTCCTTACCACTACATGAATGTTTCAGTGTGACCTATTACAAATTTGATTAGGCCAACCTTTTTATTAGCATGAGTTGGTATACAAGAGTGATGATTTTACTTTTTGCGATATGCATGTATGCTCATGTGTGAGTATATGTGAAGTGACTATAAATATAACAAATATAGATATGTGTGTTGATGTATATGCGAGTTGATGCAATCGATAGAAGACTAATATATCATTTTTGTATTGTAGAGTATCAGTGATAGTGACTTCAGTGGTGGATTCAAATTTCATTTCTTATATTCTAGTAGTGAGCCTATTTGTATCGACAATTATCCCAATCGACAGTTATCCTTTCATATTTATATCGGTTAAATTTTTTTGATTGGTTTAACTATTTACTGAATTAACATAAGTGAAGGAAATTGTTTGTTTATAATTCATTCAGACCCCCTCCCCTCTCATTTATTTGGCTAGTTCAATAATTGGTATCAGAGCTTTGGTTCCTTAGAGAGAGCTTAAATACTTGAGGTATATCTGATGACCCATAAACTAAAAATTCATAGGTTTGATGGATCCAACTACAATTCATGGAAAGAGAAGATAAGAGGACACATGACCTGGATAAGTTACACTACCTAGAATAATGTGGAGAAAAAGTATGTTGTTCCTCAGAATGGCCTCCATACTCAAGATGATATCACAAAGTATGAGGAGAATGAAAAAGAAAGGTATGCAATTTTCAGTACTTAGTTAAAAATTGAGTTAGCTCAGGATATTTCATTGAAAAATGCCTATGAAGTTTGGGAAAAAAAAAAAAAATTATGAAGGAAATGATAGAGTTAAGTTGTCTAAGAAGCTAACAACTAAGCGTCATTATGAGAATCTAAGAATGGAATAAGGTGAAGATATTAGAAGCTATTTTCAGAGAGTTGACAATGTAGTAAATAAAGTCAAGAATCAAGGAGGAAATATCACTAATGAAGAAGTCATGGAAAATATCTTGATGTCCCTACCAGAAAGCTACAGTGATAAGATCTTGGCAATAGAGGAAGTTTATGATCTGAAGAAGTTTACTAGAGAACAATTATTTGGAACATTGACTGCATTTGAGATGTGAAAATATTTGAAAAGATAAGAGAATATCTGAGACAACATTTAAAGCCACAAATCCAGATAAAGATCTGCAAGATGAGGATCCAGATGAGATGGAAGCAAACTTTGCAAGGAAGCTGAGGAAAGGTACTAAAAAATACAAAGGTATGTTACCCCTTAAATATTTTAGACGTGAAAAGATTGGTTATTTGGCTATTACGTGTCTAGAGAAACGTCATAGGAAAAAGTTTAAGAAGTTCAATAAGAAAGCTAACTATGTTAATGAAGATACTAGTATTTTAGATGATGAATAAGAAATTGAGGATTGTTTATTCTATGCAGAAGAAGAAGAAAAACTTGGATATGATATTTCTAAAATTTTCCTAGAAATAGATGATAATTATAAGACTTCTTTGTATGTTAGAAGGAACAAGAAATAATGGTTGATTGATGGTGGTTGTTTAAATCGTATGACTGGTGATAAAAGCAAATTTGTAACACTTGAGAAGTATGATGGTTGATCGATTCTATTAAGGTATCAAAAACTTAGGCAGTTACCATGACCCAGGGTTTGGACATCCTACTAAGAAGCTATCCTCCTTTATATAAACTCATTTAATTTATCAACCTAGGGATGTATTACTTGAAACAGGCTAGCAAAGTATATGCACCAAAGATTCTTACTCAGACCACACTATGGCTACAGGAAACAAATTGCTTTGAAAGGAAACTATTCTATAGCTGTAGGAAATAAATTGCTTTGAAAGGAAACTATTCTATAGTTGTAGGAAATAAATTGCTTTGAAAGGAAACTATTCTATAGCTATAAAGAATGCTAGAAAGGAAATGTAGAAGTGAAAGAATTTGAAGGAACACTAAAACTTGGAAATACAAAGCCTTGAAAAAACAATTATAATGCTTCAACAGTTTTGCCTCTTCGACAGTAGGAAGTACTAGACTATCCTATGGCTTTGGCTGCAGGAACTGTGTTAACACCATAATTATGATACCAAGATGTAGGAAACTTAAACTTAGGTAGTTACCATGACCCAGGGATTGGACATCCTACTAAGAAGCTATCCTCCTTTATATAAACTCATTTAATTTATCAACCTAGGGATGTATTACTTGAAACAAGCTAGCAAAGTATATGCACCAAAGATTCTTACTCAGACCACACTATGGCTACAGGAAACAAATTGCTTTGAAAGGAAACTATTCTATAGCTGTAGGAAATAAATTGCTTTGAAAGGAAACTATTATATAGTTGTAGGAAATAAATTGCTTTGAAAGGAAACTATTCTATAGCTATAAAGAATGCTAGAAAGGAAATGTAGAAGTGAAAGAATTTGAAGGAACACTAAAACTTGGAAATACAAAGCCTTGAAAATACAATAATAATGCTTCAAAAGTTTTGCCTCTTCGACAGTAGGAAGTACTAGACTATCCTATGGCTTTGGCTGCAGGAACTGTGTTAACACCATAACAATTATAATTATCTTCTCTCAACCCCAGGGGTCTAAACCAAAGATATGATCTAGAGCTACCATCCCCTTAGGGATGGTGTTGGTTGGTAAGTCTATGATCCTGTTATCTTCATCACCCTACCCAGTATCTTCATGATTTATTTCTTCCACTATCTGACCCAACATTGGCCATGAAGGCCAGGATATGCTGATCATCCTCAAAGACCTTAAATTGGGTGACATTGTTTGGAATAGATAGGGTGGGGACCATCTCAACAGAGAAATTCTAGAGCTGGGAGCCAACCATTGGCTCAAGGGTGCTGGCAGATACAACAAGGGCATTCAGAACGTAGTTATTTCCTGGGGAATGAGTTCAATGCCAAAGGCATCAAAATATTCAATGAGGCTCCATGCTTGGTTGTGGTATGTGGCCAGCCTTTTGTCGTGACAAGTGTATTGGCTCCAGATCTACTTAATGATCAACTCTAAATCACCCATTGCCCAGAGGTGGGTGATTCCCTTCCTTAGTGCAAATAGGAGTCAAAGGACCAAGGCCTCGTACCCTATGACATTGTTCATGCAGTTAAACTGCAGCCCATAGGATGCGAGGAAGGATTTCCCCCATGGTTTGATCAATTCCACTCTGGCCCCATAGCCTTGTTTAGACTGGGACCCTTCAAACTTCAGAGTCCACAAGTCATTATTCATTTTTTGGGGCTAGGAAGGTGAAGTGGCCTTTCGATTATTTTTGGGATGGTTGGGAGGAGTTTCCTCCGACTCTGATGGCTCATGGGTGAGGTTTTCCTCCAGAGAGATTTTTGGTTGGGACTCCCAAACAAGCGATGTCAGAGGGGCACCACCAGATGAAGTACTTGGTCTTGGGGAATTTACTTTGTGTTCTTTCTCCTCGATGGTGGTGATGTGATGGGTAGTAGCGGCGAGGCAAGGCTCACACTCTAGCTCAAAATGTTTTTGATATTGCACCCAACACCAAGTGCCAGACAAGAGTGTAATAGGAGTTACCATGATACCTTAGGAGTTTACTTCAAGCCTCAGTTTTTCATCCAGGTCCAAAACTCTCTGAGAAACCATGGGATCCTCCCCGGGGGTGAAATTGAATGTTAAGATCTCTAGGGGTTCGTACACTCTGGGGGAAGTCTCAGAGAAAAGGACTTCATTTACCCTCCCAAATTTGGTGAGGGCCTGCTTCATCCTGGGCTCACTTTCTACCCAGACCTGGTTAGACTGCCCCTCCCAGGGGAGCCACAAGTGGGAGAAGTTGGTGGAGAAATACCCATTAAGGGCCTTAGAGCAGTTCTGGCTTAACAACATCCCATAGGTCTCCAGGATGTCCACCACTTGGATGTCTATTATGCTTGCTATCCGGGGGTCTTAGATGAGATAAATCTAGACATTCTTCATCTCACCCATGATTTTTATAGTAGTCTTGTCCAATTGGACTACTGTCCCTTTGGATGGAGTGGGATGGATTCTAAGCTTCTGACATATGGATAAGGGCATGAAATTTCCCAAAGCACTAGAATCTACCAATAAATTGTGTAGGTTCTTCCCTTGTATGTTCAAGCCTAGTAGGAAGGGAGGATCCTTATTATTTTCTCAGAAGACAGTCGCGTTGGCATCGTTAAAAGTGATAGTCTTGGGTGGGCAAATGACAACTTTTGGGTTTCCCAAGAGCTTTAGAAGGGATTTCCTCTGTTCGGGATAATTCAGCAAAACCTCCATCAAGGTCATAGAGGTTGTGGTTCTCTCTAACACCTTTGTGATGTCAAACCACCCCCTAGGGGATTATTGGCTTCCTTTGGCCGGATCCTTAGCTTGGTTAGAGCCAGATCCTTTTAGGGGGAAGGAGCGATTAGTTGTATTGTCCTAGGGAGGGGTATCCTTAGGAGGTGTAGGCGTGTAAACTAGTCCTTTACTAGCCTGGCTCTGAGTGTTATAGGGAGTTTTCAGGTTGGTGAAGGCATTAGCCTCAAAGGTTAGGATAGATTCATCAAAGAACCCTCACAATTTGGGTTCTTATTCATCTGCTTTGTCTGTCCCAAAGAAGATGGTCTCACAGGTGAAGGCACCGTAAGTGGGCTCTTGCACTGATGTTTTTAGGGGAGTAGGATCGACAGGTTGCTATCTGTGCAACTAGGAGATCATGATGACCTTCTCCAATGTGGCGTAGTTCACCTCAAAATGAGAGCTGGTGTCATGCAATCTACACCAGTTAGTCAGGGTCTAGAGTTTTGCGATTGAGGTGAAATGAGTAGGTCCAACACTGCCCTAAGTGGTGTTTTGGTTTAGAGGGGGACCTCCAGTGTTTGCATTGTTATTCCATTATTGTTGGTTGGGTTGAGGCCCATTATTGTAGTTCCTTCCTCCGACATTAGTATTTCATTGGCCGAAGAAGATATTTTCTCTTTGGGAATTGGGATAATGGGGCGCAGAAGGCCCCACCTTCAGCTGTCCCATGTCCACAATTAGGGAGAACACCAATCTTTGGAGGGATTCAACCTTGATGGACAAATGGGTGTTCATGTCACAATGTGACAATTGTTATGGTTGGTTCCCGGGGAAAGCAACAATAGCTCCCGTAGTCAAGGATGACAATCCTCCAACCCTGGGCAATTGGAAGAAAGGTAATACTGAGGGTTGTGTCAGTGGTTGTTTCATTTTCTATGGATCATTCTAGGGAACAAATTCTAGACCTGATATTGTCTGGTTTTGTGATGGATATATGTACCTGGCCTACTAGTCTATTGGCGGTGGTGGGTTCATGGCCATCACTGGGGTGCCCATTGCCTGATTGGGGTTGTAGCCTCTGGCATAGGAAGTTCTATCGAGTATCATGTTGAAAGGTGTGCCCTACCTAATCCTACTGGGAGCTTTGTTGAAACCATGGGATAATTCCAAGGCTAGGTTGTAAACCTTTTCCAAAGTATCCCGGTCATTGGGGCGGTGGTTCTCCATAGGAGAGTGGCAACAAAAGGGTCCATGGCGTTAAGATATGTCTAGATGGTTATGTCCGTGGATGGGATGAAGGGGCCCATGCACCGCTTCAAGGATCATTAGAACTGATGGTTAAATGCTGCAAGGGGTTCATTTGGTTCCTTCCTAATGGAGATAAACTGGTTGTGGGATGATTTTGAGTCCACATGTATGTGGAAGGCCACCAAAAAAGAGTCCTCCATGTCCTGCCAACTGTTGATGGATTTGGCCGATAGGTTAAGGTACCAGTTTAACTCATTCTGTCTCAAGGCCAAAGGGAACATCCAGGTCACAACATCTTGATGTTGGATCTGGTGTCAGTTCATGGCATCTTTGTATACCTGCAGATGCTCTTCTATGGTTTGTGAGCCTAAATGCTCATATTGGGGGCATATCTTCTCTAAGTGTGGAGGAAGATCGTTGGTAGCACCAGGAAACTGCCCCATGGGGGACCCAGTCTTGCTAAAGTATGTAGCCATTAGAGGTGTTGGATTTTGGCTAGGTGGAGTGTTGGTCCCTGGGATTTTCTAGGAGACTCGGGTGTTCTAAGATGTAGTAGATCCCCAGACAATGTTAGCTGGCTGCTTGGTTTGTGGGGTCCACTTGTTTCAAGCAGGAGGCCTGAGTTCAACAAACCTTTTGAGATTAGGGGATGATCTAAGGACTCTTTTGAATCATGTAGGTGAAAATGAGCCAATCCCACTAAAGGCCTGATTCCTAAAACTATGGCTTGGGGAACCCTCAGGTGGTGTAAAGTCTAAATCCTTCGAAGGGGATGAGCTCATGCCCTTCTTCTAGCGCCAATTTTTGTTGAGGGGACTTTATGACCGGTTTTCCAACTGATGTAAGTTGTCACCAGGTACCAGTGTACTGGCCAACTTCTCTTGTAAAGGTTGTCCTAGGAATAAATTCTCTAGGCCTTCAAGCACCTGAGAGTCGGGTCTTGACAGTGCGGGAGCTAAGTTAGGAGTGTGACTATTTTGTTTAGGGGGATAGCTGGTTTTTTTGTCTCATCTTCTCTAGGGATTTTGTTAGGTTAGGGTTTCTTGCAAGCATGCATTAGTTCACCAAATAAACTTCAAAAGATAAGCTAGAGTTAGGAGTATTCATTCTACTTATAGTTATGCCAATACATTCAAAACATCAACCATGCTCTAACATACTACACTAAATAATGAATGCATGCAAAACCATCATTTCATATGTATTCAATAGCGAGGGGAAAAGAGGTCGTTAATCTACTTAAAACATTAGCATAAGGGACATCAAAAACATACAACACAAAGAACGTTAATCCAGAGATCAGAATGCTAACAACTTCATTGCCAGATCTCTTCTTTCTTCATTAACAGGTTTTCCAGCAGCATTGGTGTGTACATCAAAAACTCCAAGAGAGAATTTATCTACCAAGAACTACTAAGAAATACTGAGCATTGAGCTCTGAAACTACCAGAAGTGAAATGCTAAAATTCTATTACTATGGACTGCAAAATCATCAATTTTGCCAACCCTTGGAATGAGGTCAGAATTCTTATTTATACACATACTTGTCCTAAAGTTACCCTAATCTAACTTTACACTCAACAATAAAATACAATATCCAGTGGCCGGTACTACCTGTACCACAGTAAAACTACCTTGAAAAGAGCAGAGGCTATGATAGATCAACAGAAGAAGACAAGAAAAGAGGATAGAAGAATCGACCTCAAGAAGAGTGCCAAGGTATGAATAGAAGAAATATGATACTCTGGGGTTTGAGGCTACATGCTCATGAATGTAAAAGTGGCTCACTATATTCAATGTGCTAGGTAGTTAATGCTGGAACAACGCCTTGGGAAGACTACCTGTCAGAACCATCCCTCGAGTTGATGTGTCCCGTAGTAGTCACCTACTTTTTGACACCATGTTAACTGCTTGATAATGGCTGATCAACTCTAGGGAGCCTAGGCATGGGTCATCAAAAGAATACAAAACTGCTAGATCTGGGGTTTCAAGATCTGGGAGCTTATGCTCCAAAAATAATGAATGTAAAAGAATGCACCCTGCTGGTGATAATCCCCAGGATCTGGAGAATTTTATTGCCCTAACTATTCTTAAATGCCTCTAAAACTTTTTTGATGCCATCCTCATCTATGCCCTTAATTCTATTCCACTGGTCATGGAAAAATTCAAACTTCTCCAGCCCCATTCTATAATTTATCCACTATTTTTACGACATCATGAGCCTGGAGCATCATCTTTGATATTCTTGATAGCTTTCCTCCATCGAAGTCCCTAGTAGACTAATATAGGGATTCCATTAGCTCATCATACTTACTGAGGACATAGTCCTCTGGGTGCACATTTTGGTAGTGAAGGGGTCAACTTGTGACACCCTTACAATGAATTCTTTAAATAGGCCCAAAGGATACCAGACTGCAGTTACTTTCTCTCTTAGGGCCTTAAATAGTTGCTTGCATACCTCGATCTTGAGGACAAGTCTAGAGTACTAGGCCCAGAGGGAATCAAATGAATCCTCCCCCAAATTTCCCATCTCTGTGATGACCTCTTCCCTGGAGTTGAAGACTTCATCCAACTTGGCCTTCCATCCTTCGTATTTCTCTAAGTCTCCCTCCCATAGGACAATGGAGACGTTCACTTGATTCAAGAGATTTTTGATTTGGTAAAGATCTGGGAGTGATACAACTAAAAATTTCCTTACAACCATTATCTTCTTAGTAATCCACTCATCCACAGCCTGGGCCTTCTTATTCATGGCCCTTAGAGTATCCATGTCACCCTATGCAAGCGGTAATCTAGAGGTAGAAGCTTTCGGGTGGATCTCGGCCAGGGGCTGTGTAAGCTTTGTCAGAAGTCCAAGGAGATTCTTGTTCTTTTCTCTTTCCTCCTTCAACTTATAGGTCTGTTTATCATACTGAGATTCTATTAATTGAGTTTCCTCTAGCAGAAGGTCTAATTCACCCTACTTGTCTCTCCTCCCCAGAAGCACTTTTGTGACTCTATAATCTTTGGATTTTATCGCTGCTGCATCTGTATTTGGGGAGGTGTTGCAATTGTTGCAACTATGCTTCCTTCTGGATCAATCTGAAGGGTATGAACTATCTAGGCCCTTTTAGGCTTTTTGGCCTCTGCATTTTGGGCCATCATTTCGGCCAGGGAGAGTGGAACACCTGTTGCTTCCAGTGGGGCCTTTCTCTTTCTAGATTCTACCAGCCATCATGGCAGCTGGGGCAGTTTCGCTTCCATGGCCTGGGTATTGGGACTTCCTTTAGAGTCTGGCAGTGCATTCCAAGTATCTACAGTGTCATCGGGCTCTTTCTCCTTTTCTTGTTCATGTTCCTTTTCCTTTTCCTTTTCTTGCTCTCTTGGGGCCTCAGTGTCTTTTTCTCTATTGGCATCCTCTTTTGTGATGTCTGAGATTTCTTCTCCACCGGTACTAGCATCCTTGTATCACTGAGGATTTCTTGGTCCTTCTCAACATCAGGAAAATTAACATTCATATCATCGGGGATTCTCCCCTCATCTTGTTGTTGTTGTTCTTCAACATCTTTCATCGAGATATCCTCCTCTATTGGAATATATTCTGAAGGTGGTAGAGGTATTAGGCCAAGGTTTAACATTTAGGTCACTGTGATCACCTTGCCAAATGTACTCTGGGGGGCCTAGTCACCCAGAGTAATCAAAGGTGTCTAGAGTGTGATGATTGGGGGTACCCGTACGGTTGATCCCGCAAGTCTAGTTTCCCTAGTAGTCATTTGATCATCTATTGTTTGCCTTGATTCTTTCTTAGTTTCTTGGACCAATGTTTCTTCCCACTCGAGTTCCTTTTGTGCTTCTTCCTGGTCTTCTTTCTCTATTGCAGCTTCTTTCTCTGGGACTTCCTTTTCAACGGGGATCTCTTCCTTTTCCTTGGCGGCGATTTCTTCCACCGTGTGATCTATATCCCCATGTAGGTTCATGAGCTCATCCCTCCTGAAGATATTGTCAAAGTCATCATGTGAGGGAGAGGTATCTGAAATATCATTTAGTTTGGGGGAGTTTGAACTATCATCCAATGGGGAACATTGGGCATGCCGGGGCCAGTGCTTGTGCTTGGGGTAGGGTTTACCTTCTACTTCTTCTTTCTTTGTAGTGGGGCCCCGACATCCAGAATATTTGCAGACTTGTCTTTCATGAACATCTACCTTCTCATCAGTGTTTCCAATGAAGGGGATCCCGCTGGGTGGGCGAATCCCACTGGAGTGGCAAGGAGACCATGAGAAATCTGGGCACATACCCTCTAGCTTGTCAGCTGCGACACCTCCATTTGTTCTTGTATCTGTGCCATCATGGGGAGTGGGCCCTGGGGAGGCACTTGGGTTGAGGCACTTTCCTTTCCCTTCCCCTTGCTTTTGCTGGGTCTTATAGCTCCACAGGTCAAAGAAGACCTCTACACAATTGGGCCTTTTTGGGTGCTCCTTGGACACACCCACTCAAAATACCTGTGATTAACATCAATGATGGGATGACTCACATCCTCAATTGTAAAGTTCTCTAGGGTGTCCCAATCCACCAGAGGGAGATCTAACTTATCAATCCCCCGCTCTTTGTATTCCAGAGCCTCCAGAGGCCCATCATCTAAAAAACCCTTTGGGAAACCCTGAAGGTCAAGGAATTTCATGAAACCTTTGGACATTCATGAATGCCAGCGAGCTCGAAGATCAAAACTATCCTGGCAATCTACCTAGAAATCTTCAATGTCAACTCTATGTGGCGGGGATGCCTGGGGAAACGCCATTGCTATCTTTCCCAGTAGATCAAAATCACTTATGGTATGGTGGAATTCTGCCAGTCCCAAACTCTTTAGTTCATTATTGGCCTCCTTTTCTACGGTAAGGCTGCAAGAATAGTTCCCACAAGAGATTGGGAATGGGATGTTAGTGACCTTCTTCAATGTGAAGAGGGCATATAGCTCTAGAATCTTTCTGTAGGTACTCCAAAAGAATGATTCTATCCCTGCAATATCGAGGGAGTAGGTAGGGTTTCTTAGAGAAGATAGTCACCCGAATGTATGTATGCTGCTAGAATTGAATGAATTTATTCTCCTAAGTACTCACTAGGTTCATCGGCTCTTACAAAAACTGGTACCCAGTGTCCTGAGTAAGTGTCAAAATGTTATGGTAAATGAACGTGTTGTTTACCCAGCATAAATTAGGGAAGCTAAGTTTCCACTGGACCTGGGGATAATGATCCCATGGCACCAACTGGTCGGGCCCATTCCCAAGAACGCCCACTGTCTGCCAACCCCAAAAAGTGGGTCTCTATTGGGCCAGTGCCCATAGTATGTAAGATGTCATGTAGAACTTTGAAGTCTTGAGGATGCTCTTTAGCTGCGTGTCCACATGGTTGGCAATGATAGCCACCTAGTTGAAGGTCTGACTATAGGTGGTGATGCAGCAAACAAAGTAATACATCCATGCCAAAAATTCCCAGGCATGGGGTTCTCGAAAGAGCCTGCATATAAATATAATCCCCGCCTGAATACATTCTTTAAAGTTCCCGTGGGGAATTTCCAGCTTCATCTTTTTGTAGTCCCTTCACGAAGAATTTAGCTAGTGAGTGTTGAGATGTTGCTGGGAGAGAAGGGAAACTTCCTCAAACTCTTTAAATGATGTGGACTGGGGGAGAAAAATGGCTCCCCTGAATTGGGGGATTCCCAGCCCCGAAGCAAAAGTAGCCGCATCCAGATTGACGATGGGCATTGGATAGTGTAGTGGTTGAGGATCAGGGAGCAGAACAACCTGAGTGGGGGCATTATAGAGTGTCACTAGTTGGAGTATCAGCTCTAGTTCTTGCATTGAGTAGGGAAAACTTGTAGCTTTGATCATTTTGGAGGCGGCCATGTTCTTTTCCATATCATCTCTGACGATCTTCTATTGGTATATGGCTTGAACCAAACCCTGCATTTCAGCCCATAGTCTGAGCTTTGTGTCTATTATTTCTTGGAACTTTGAGTCCACCTTGGACCGCATAAGAGTACCCTCCCTCAAGTATTTGGAGTTTAATGGTAATTTGGCAAGCATCTTTTTGGCCTTAGTTTTCATGGCCTCTCGAGTGGAGGTAGTCAGCAGCTCCGGGCTATCAGGAGGAGTGATCACTTTAGACATTTTGATCAAACTATCTGCAACCTAACAGATCAGAGAACCATTAATACATAATATGCTAAAAAAAATATTTTAGGGACTCCAGAGAATTCACCACCATTTCACACATGTTCAAAAGTGTTAGCATGCATCAAAATCCTAGAACATCAAATTTTAACAAGGACTAGATTCTAATCAACACCTGGGGGTTATGGGGGCATTGGTTTAGGTGAAAAAGATGGAATGAAGACTCGGGGGCTTCACAACACCTAGAGTCTAGAGAAAATAGCCATTGTCAACATGATTGACGGGGATCCATACTTGGTTGACATGGTTCATCACGTGGCCACGCGACGGGCGGCGTAAAGACTCTTTGTGGTGAAAAGTGGGATGACATGGGGGAAGTAAATGTCAAATGGGATGGGATTTGAATTATTATTCTTGAGAAATTAATCCCACCATTAAGATGACATGAGAGAGGAGAGAGAAAGATGCCATGGCTCAAATATGTGAGGTGTCAAGTTTGAGCTGTGGCGAATACGTCTCTGACGAGCTTGACAATTTGGTGTGGTTGTGAGGGAGCATAGAGAGCTCACCACAAATGGAAGGATATACATGGGATATATACATTCATAGAGGGCTAAAGCATGGTGAGGGCTGAAGCACAACTCACAGGCTGACTGAAAAGACAAACATGTATACAACTATAAATAGAAATCTACACAATGTACATAATATATAGAAATATTTACAAAGTATATAAAAGATTTTTACTAAACTTACAACCAAACAGAGGGTGGAAGACCCTCTAGAAAAGCCATCCCACCAATGGGAGGCAACAAAAAAGCCAACACAAAGACACGGAAAAACAAAAACAAAACAAAAACCAGGCGAGACGAAAGAAAGAAAACCATAAAAATAGAAACCAGAAGGAGAGTTGAAAGGCCTACCTAAAAACATGGGGAATGCAGGAAGGTGAGCACATGAGGCTCTCTACAACTGGTTCACCTTGGAATGACCATGAAAGCACCAATGTTTATTGTTGTTTGAACGTTTTTAATCACCAAAAATAGTTTACACTTAATCACTTTGAATCATCTTAATCACTCTGGTAATTTCTCTGAGTGTTTTGATCATGGTAAATGTGAAAGTGATAGGTGAAACCAACTTATACCCCTAGGGTTAAACATGTTGCATTCCTTCTGCAAACTCCAAAATAGGCAAACCTCTGGACTCTGGGCTCGGGGATTCCATGCAATCACACCTTCTCACAAAAGAAGACATGATGGAAGAGAATCCCAGAGTCCGGGATCTGGCTGACTCAAACATAAAAAACATACTCTAGGACTGAGTCCTGGAGATGAAAGAAGACAAGAAGAAAAAGAAAACAACCCTTGCGGAAGAAAATCCCAAAGAGGAACAAAGGAAATAAAAGAAACCAAGGAAAAATGCAAAAGTGAAAAGGGGGACCCAACATTTTGCCTTTAAAATGTAGGGATGGGTATGCAGGGCATAAAAAATTATTGTCAGGCCTTCCATTCCTGATAAAATGTTAATTGACAAGTTTTTGATAATGATGAGCAAATTCTGCAGTTATTGTTTGAAGAAGATGTCTTTTTCAGAGCACAATCAAGATAGACTAATGTAGAACTATGGTGACCAAGTGGTACAACTAAAATCAAATAAGATGCCTAAAGGCCCTGTCACCTTGGAATCTATCTTTGACAAAGATGACCAAGCAAAAAGGAATAAGACTAGCTTGGTAGTTTAGCAAGAACACTATGTTGATTTAGAGCTGGAGTCAAATAAAAGCTTGAAGTTTAGAAAGGTAAACACTGATTCAAAGAAACAAGCTTATAATCAATTATTTCAAGAGTTCGGTGATATGTTTTCCTTGAAATATGAAGACCTTAGGGGCTTCAATCTAGCACCTTATCAACACACCATTGAGCTAGAACCAAATGAAAAGCTAGTTAGATAGAAGCAAAGGCCTGTCAACCCCAAGCTAAAGCCACTCATGCATAAAGAAGTTCTCAAACTAATAGAGAGTGACATCATTTACCCCATAAAGCATACTAATTTGGTATCCAAACTTGCTCTTGTTAGAAAAAAAGAATGGGGAGCTTAGGCTATGTTTTGACTTTAGGGACCTAAATAGGGCATCCCTAAAAGATTGCCATCCATTGCCATCTATGGAGCAGATTATACAGTGTGTCTCTGGATCAGAACGCTTCTCACTGCTAGATGGAGACTCAGGATATAATAAGATCCTAGTTAATAAAGAGGATCAATATAAGACTACATTTACTACCAAGTGAGGAACCATGGCTTATCAAAAGATGCTTTTTTGTTTGTCAAATGTAGTTGCCACTTTTCAGAAGGTTATGGACATGGCCTTTAAAATCCCCACATACAAGTTTGTATTGGTCTATTTAGATGATATCACTTTCTATTATAAACATAGAGTAGACCACATCAAACATCTAAGAAAAATATTTGAAAGGTGTAGGGAGCTTGGGATCTCCCCAAATCCCAAGAAATGTGTGTTTGAAGTCCATGAAGGGAAGTTGTTGGGATATATTGGTTCCATACAAGGTATTACAATGGACCTTAAAAGGATTAAAACTATTCTAGAGCTACCCCTACCACCTCACAAGAAAAGTATTCAATCCTTCATAGGAAGGATTAACTTTGTCAAGTGTTACTTACCTAACATTATAGATCTTTTGAAACCTTTAACAACAATGTTTAAGAAGAATGTAGTCTTTGTTAGAATAGTCCCAAGGGATAACTGAGAGTGGGGGGGGGGTGAATCAGTTATCAGCTAGTTTAATTATTTTCTTCAATTAAATACATAATAACATTAAGAATTAACACATTCAGATAACACAAGATAGAACACAACAATTTTGGTTAGGGGGAAACCAAATAGGTAAAAACCTTGGTGGGAAATAGCACCCACAAAGAACTGTACTTGAGTATAATTATCCCTATTAGGAGATCTTGCAACCCTATTAGGAGTTTTTATTTACAATACAATAACTACAGTGACCTGGTTAAGGGTCTGACCCTGTTAGGATTCTTTTACATATAACCCTGTTAGGGGTGAGGACTCACTATCCAAAAGCTCACTGCTAAAATGACGAAGGCTGCAACCTTCAGTAAAATAGATATGCACTATATATAATAAATGAACTGTTTAAGTAGACCTTCTATCTTGATCAGATCCAGTGTGTTGTATACTTCCACTTCTTCTTCACATAGATATTTTCTTGATGAATGAAATGTCTCTACTGTCCCAAAACAACAGACATTCTATTATGTACTTTTTCTATCTCTTTTCTTATCATTCACACTTAGCGTTCACCATATGAAGTACTACAATTATCTTCCCAAAAGATGTGATCTTTGTAAGCTTTAGGAGTCCCTTCAATACTTCTTTAGTCAGCCACATCAAGAACACAACCTGATTAGAATCACGCAACCCAAACTGAATAGATGCGACGCATCACAAAGTCGGCTCCACCAAATTAACTCCAACTTCATGATTCTAATAGAACACGTTTGGTGCCTTTAAATAATTATCTTTAACTCATAACTAAACATGAATACAAACATGCATATCCCAAAGATAGTCACAACTCAAGAAATAATGTAATTATGTTGGCTGTTCACAGATAATCTTCACTCACTGTAACTATGTGTGTGATTTTTGTACCTATTAAGAGAGACACAACACTTAAATAGGTCATTGCATTAGTGAAAACATGGTTAGATGAGCATATAAAACAACTAAAATCAACCTATTTCTTTCTAACTAAGAAGAATATGATAAGTAACACAATAGCCCTCAGATTATGCTACTATTAGTGACATATACGACTTAGCATGAAAGATTTAATTTAAAATAAGAGAGATATCTCCTAAACATGCATTCTAGCTTTAAAAAGAATGAAAATAAGAATGCATGAATATGAAATCTAAAATATGATTATGAGTCTAGGTTTATTCTAACAACATAAAAATGCAATTTTACTCTAAAAAATGAAGGCTTCTTTGTGCTAAAAAACCCCTTCTATTTATAGAAGAATGAGGAGAGAGAGGGGGGACAAGGTGCATTAATGGAGTTGAAAAACTCATTAATGGTGTGTAAGAGGAAATAAATGCCAAAGGAATTCAATAGGCATGGGGGAGACATGGAATAAAGGAATCTACATTAATGAGGCATTAACGAGAGCCTTAAAGAAGCATGTGAAGGGTGTAAGAGGGTGGCTTGAGAAAGTGGACTTGAGGAAAGGAATCTTGAGATTCCTTGACTTTCTCAAGTGGGTGGAGTCCTTAATCACTCCCTAATGGAATGTGACAACATTAGGAGGTGGGTTAGGATTAGATTAGGATTAGAATTAGATTAGCATGGGGTGAATGGGTTGAGATAGGTTCAAACCTAGGTGTTATGCCCTGCATCCCCGTCCCTACATTTTGTGTGCAAAATGTTGGGTCCCCCCTTTTTTTTTTCTTTGCTTTGCTTTTTTTTGCGGCTCTGCCTTGTCTTTCTTTTCTTCGCTTTTTCTTCTCCGAGGTTTCCTTCCCCGGAGTGTGTTGTTTCGTTGGTTTGTTTTTCCCCTCCCAGATCCCGGATCCCGGAGGTTGTCTTTCATTGGGAAGTTTGATTCCGGACTCCGGGATTGCTCGCGATGATGTTCCTAAGTCTTAGGAACATCATCGCAAGGAATCCTCGGGTCCGGAGTCTGGAAGTTTTCATCTAACCTAAAACTCCGGAAGGAGGAGGATGGATTTTACCATGGGTATAAATAGAGCTTACCTATCATTTTCACATTTACCGCGATTAAAACCTTTGAGCACTTAGAGCGAAATATAGCATTTTCAGAGTGATTAACAGAGTTTGCAGAGAATTTGCAGTAGTCAAAGCTTAAACTCCTGTTGTGTTCTCTGACGTACGCGAGTGCTCCGTGGTAGTGATCCTAGCTAACTAACGATTCAAATGTTGCAGAGTTCACTCAGTAATCCCTTCCTCCACCTTCTGCATTTTCAGGTTGGTGCTTTCGCTTCCCTTCTCTCTGTCTTCTGTTCATTTTCTTTTTGTGTTGTTTTCGCTTGGTTTTGGTTTTCGTTTATTGTTGTTTTGTTTCGTTTCATTTCTGTCGTTGTTTCTTTTCTTGCCTCTGGTTCGCCGCCCATTGGTGGGTTGGCTCTGTCAGAAGGTTGTCCACCTTCTGTGCAGATGTAAATAGTTGTTAATAATTGTGGATAAGTTGTAAATGGTTTGTAAATAGCT
>MU228150.1:1421777-1432003 GCA_018584345.1 Thuja plicata | reverse complement strand
TCTTTTCTTGCCTCTGGTTCGCCGCCCATTGGTGGGTTGGCTCTGTCAGAAGGTTGTCCACCTTCTGTGCAGATGTAAATAGTTGTTAATAATTGTGGATAAGTTGTAAATGGTTTGTAAATAGCTTATGAATATTTGTAAATACCTGTAAATGGTCTGTAAGTAGTTTGTAGATATCATGTATATAGCGTAAATAGTTGTATATTTTTGGTTTTGGCTTCGTTTGGTTTTGTCGCGGGAGTCACCCGCGTGTACATTGATGTATATTCATGCATATATTTCTATAGGTAACCCTTGTATATATTCCCCCATCCCATGAATATGTCCTTCGGCCCTCTGTATATCCTTCTGGGTGGCTCGACGAGCTTGTCGAGTCACCTTTGCTGTTGGTTTTTTCGCTTCAAAGTTGGCTTCAAGGCAGAAAACCACCGGTTTGAAACTTAGCTCGTGGCTGGTTTCAAACAGGCAGTTTTCTCTCTCCTCCATCAAGGCTGTCAGAGCCTTATTTATTTCCCATGCGTGCAATTACTTCCGGCCAAGTGGCTTTCCCTTTTCGCATGTTCGAGTTGTCTCCTTCGCCGCCAGTGCCATCCCATCCATTCAATGCTATCGCACGTGGCATCCACGTGGACCTACTTCCACATTATTCTTTACTAATGGTCACTTCTCCAGGTTGCGGGTCCCTTTCATCATCTATCCCATTGTCTTCATCCAGTGTGACAAATTTTCCCGGACCCGGAGATATAGTGGAAGTGCTAGGTTCATATTTTGCTTTTCGGATACTTATGCAAAACTAACTTTTCAGGAAAAGCAAACGACACGGTGGTAAGATCTCCGGACCTCGGAGTTATGGTTTTATTTTGATAAATACATTCTGACGGTCGCTTTGTCTCGCAGGTCTGGACTTCACTTTACGATCATGTCTGAAGCATCCGCATCATCTCCTCCCGGAAGTCTGGAGTTGCCATCCACCACCGAGACTAGGGCAGCAGCAAAGTCTAAGATAGAGAAGGCCCTGGAAAAGCTCCCCCTCACCATGAAGTATATGCAGGGTGAGGAGATTGTGGGCTTGAAGATTGAGTCCAAGATAAAGATGATGACCGACACCAGCGTCGGGACTTGGGCAGAAATGCAGGCTCTAGTGAAAATCATGCATATACAGCGACATGCTGGAGATTCACTTGCTACTAACATTGGAGGTTTCGGTATCCTCAGGGAAGCTTGCTTCCAATACTCCGTGTAGTCTCCGGAGCTGGTTCTAACTCTGGCGGCCCACTATAACTCCGCCGTCCAGGCCGTCATGTTAGCAGCAGCAGAGGCATCGGGATTCCCCACTCCGCTGGTGTCCCTGGACCCAGCCACTTTCCAAATCGGCCTGGGCATCCTATAATTTGATCAAGATATAGTGGTTACAAGGTCAGATGCCTTGAATGAATTCACCGAGCTGGAGGAGGCCTCTCGGTTTCACATAAACGCCAACTGGCTCAAAGTCCCGAAGAGGGACCCCAAAAGAATGAAGATTGACATCCCCCGCTCTGAATTCAAAGAGAGCATCCAGATGGGGATGATTGCATTGGCACGGGTATTTGGGCAACCCTCCACCCAAGAATTTGCAAAATGGATGTACTATTTCCTTTTCGCCATGTCCACTAACGGACAATTCTTCGACTGGGCTACTATCATTTCCAACCATGTCGACTCCCAGCTCCGGCAGCTGGGCAAGGATAAGAAGTTCTATATGACTTTTTATGTTTTCTAGGCCTTGGTTCATCAGAGGCCCCGCTCTAATGGCCTGCTTACAAACGGCGTCCTCAGATTTGGTCCGGGACAGAAGGCACCGTGGGACCATTTCCCACATATTCAATGGGAGGCCAGCTTCCCCAGTTTCTGCCGGGTAAATGATTGTTTCATTTACCATCATCTGCTGATGCCCACCCAGGATGCCAGATACCGCCTGTCTACTGAGGCGATGAAATTGGTTAGTAGTTATGGGCACTACTACATTCAGTTCCAGCAACATACCTACATTAGGGTCGCCAGTTTCTCTGGGAAACCCTACTTGTTGCCCAGGCATTACAGGGACAAGATCGTGCTGCTGGAGTATTGCAGACAAATGACAGAGCTGCATACCTTCTTGGGCCACAAGAAGGTCACCAATGTTTCATTCTTGATCTCTTGTGGGAACTATACCTGCAGTTTGGCCACCGCAAAAGAGGCAGACAATGAGCTTAAAAGTTACAACTTGCAAGAGTTCTATCTGGCGCGGAAGAAATTTGATCCGCAGGGCCGAATTACAATAGCACTACCTCGGGCATCGGAGCCCCACCAGGCACACATAGAAGACTTCTGGGCAGATCGCCAGGATGATATGGATGTGCACAGCCGGCATTATGATAGGATGATGGCTGGAGTGATGCAGGAGCTAAAGCTCCAGAGATTCCCAGAGGGTTTCTCTGACACCACCCCTACCACAGATCCCCAGTACAAAGAAAAGGGGATTGATAAGTTGGCACTGCCCACAATAAATTGGGCCACCCAAGAAGATCATACAATCAAGGACTTCACTCGCGCAATTGTCGAGAGAAGTCATACATATTTCAAGCAGGTGTGCCCCGGGAGTGCACACCTTGGTCCCCGACCACCACAAAGAGCAACTTCATCGCCGGTATTAAGATCGACTCTGGGGGCCGGGACATCTTCACCAGCCGGGACTTCTGCACAGGGCATAGTCAAAGGAAAGGGGATAGCCGTCACCCCCTCCACGTAGCAGATTCCCATATAAGAGCAGATTCAGCAAACCATGGTAGCCTCCCAGAAAATGAGGGAGAAATTATTGACGAAGCTGGCAACTCCCCCGCTCATGTCTAGACCAATTCGTCCTCCTTCCTCCTCGTCACTGGCTGCTTTAATGACGATGGCGACGGGGGTGGATCCTCTAGAGGTAGCAGCAATGGCAGATGCGGGGCCGCCTTTGATCACCCGGAGGAACAAAAGGAAGCACATCCAACAGCCAAAGGTAGAACTAGTGCCAAGGGCATCCCTCCCCAAAGAGGTGGAGATCCTCTCTTCTAGTTCTCCGGAACCAGAGAGAGGGGGAACAAATAGAGGACCCAGCCAGTCCCCCTCCAGAAGAAGAGTTTGATCTATTTGCAACCGATGAATTCAGGAACTTGCAAGGGGGCGACACACAAGCCGGGACGGAGATCCCGGAGAAAGAACAAGAGGCTGTGGATCTCTGAAATTTAGAAGAGGCTACAGAACAAGAAGAGAAGCAGAAAGAAGAGCTGAGACCAGAGATTGTCTCGGGGGCTCAGACAGTACAAGGTCCCGGAGTGAACCAACAGCAATCTGAACAAATGGCATCCGCTGCGGAACCCAGACCCGGATCTTCAGGAACAACCGTAACCCCAGCCACCGTGTTCCAGGGGCCACTCCTGGGAGCGACCTTCGGGCACATAATAACAATGACCCAAACTTTGAATCTTGGCCAGATACCTCCCATACTTCCCAAAGAAGTGCCAATGACGGAAGAAACTTAGCCGGGGGCAAGGACAGATGAGGGAGAAGAGCAACTTGAAGAGGTAATCCTCGGAGAGGCCGACCAGGGTCTAGATTCACCAATCGATCTCACGGACCAGGCTAAGGATATAGAGATTGAAGATGTTGCTGAAGAAGAAGTGCCGGCAGAAAAGGAAATGGAAAAGGTGCCGGCAAGAAAAACAGAGGAGGTGCTCGTTGAAAAGGAGAAACCACCACTGGACACTGGGAGAGTATCAGAAGAATAGACTCTGGTAGGAAGGCCACCTCTCCCACCTCCGTGGCTGGTGGAAAGCAAGAAAAGAAAATCCCCATCCACTCCAACAGCCCCTATCTCTCTGGCCGAAATGATGGCCTTGGCTCAGGCCCCGCCGAAGACAAAGAGGGCCCGGACAGTTCATACCCTCTGAACTAGGCCGGGCGGAGAAACGGTTACAGTAGTAGCAACGCCTCCCCTGGGTGCCGATGAAGCGACTGCAGACCCCGTAGACTATAATATCACTGAGGTACACTTGGGTAAAAGAGGAAAGCAGGGTGAAGTGGACCTACTGAAAGAAGCAGCAAGGGCAGTGGAGGCCCGATACGAGAAAGAGGCCCAGAGGCTCAAAGCAGAAAAAGAAAAGAATGCCAACCTCCTTGGGTTGTTTTATGAGCTGGCCAGACCAATCAGTGCCGTCCCTCCCCAGGCCTCCACCTCAGAAGAATTACCGCAGAGCGACATAGACTCCATGCGAGTAATGAAGAAGAAAGCCCAAGCATTTGATGAATGGGCCAATCTACAGATAGGAAACATCTGGCATTTCCTAGTATCCACTCTCCCAGATCTATACACGGCCTGGCAAGTTGTTCACTAGGCAGAAGCACTAATTGAACAGTGGGAGAGTGATACTGAAAATTACCAGGCGTGGAAAGCAGAGCTCGAAGAGCTCCTCACTCTAGGAGAAGATCTAGTTTCCAAATTTGGGATTCTGGGTGAGGAACCATTTGATTTTGTAAGGACTCAGCACTCCAGACTGGACCTCACATTGGAGGTAACCAAGTAACTGGTAGAGTCCTTACAAGAGAAGGTAAACAAAGTGAAATATTCTTTCAATTCATGTAAATATTTTGTAATAAAGGCTTCCGATATGGATCCCTTCGACGTAGATACTTATACTCCTGAGGAGTCAGTTTTGAGAAGTTTTGATGAAATGGTGGGTTCCCGGTATCAATCTCCGGAAGGAATTGATGGGGCCAAAATGGTTAAGTTGACCAAGGTGGTGCTTAGAGGCCACGACGCCGCAAAGATGGTGGATGAGTTTAAAAGTGATGTTCCGGAACTAGGGGAACAAGTTGAGATGGCCAGATTCAGAAAGGCCAGTTTGAAGAAGGTTGATGAAGACGGTGTTTTTTGCCTCCTTCAGGCCTTTGGTGATAATAAATAGCCTTGAGCGTTCCCCGGGAACTGGGGAAGTTTGAGCATTCAGTATTCCTTATTCTTTCGGGGACGTAGGTTCCCGGATCCCGGAGTCCCGGATCCACAATTTTGCATTCTTTAAAGTGATCTGCGTCCTGGTCCTCGAGGCCGACCGGTCACTTTCAGAGGCGGTTAATTAAGACTGTCAGAAGGTAGTTGTACACATTAAGAGGCATTGGCTCGACAGTTGGTTTCTGACAATGGTATTCTTGAGGCGCCGTTCAAAGGTACACCTGGTGCATTGGAGACAGGGTGCTGCGTTTCCCATTTATGAGGCATGTAGCCTCGATTCCAGAAGGACCTACTTTCTTCTTTCTTCTCCCCGGCTCTCTTCTCGAGGCTGATTCTTCCGATGTATCTTCTTATCTTCTTCCTCTGACCTGGAAAACCTATTCCATCTCCAGGTCTTTTATAGGGTGGCGCAGGTAGTATCTGCCCCCAGATATTATATTTTATTCAAATGCAGTAAGTTAGGGTTAGGGTTAAAGAGTTGTATAAATAGGCGAATCAACCCATTTCCAAGGGTCGGCGAAATTGATAATTTTGTCGTCCATAAGAAATAGCAAAGTAATTTCTAGCTTGTTCAATTGCAGAGCTCAATACTCTTTTGTTCTATTCTTAGTAGTTAAATGCTCCCTTGGAGACACTATTGTATCACACACCAGTGCTCGCTGGATTGAACATTAATGAAGAAGGAAGGATTCATGGCAATGCTTTTGTTGTCATCTCTGCTTCTGAGTTAATGGTATTTCATGTTTTAATGTTCTGCATGTCCTTTGCTCTGAATGGTTAAAGTAGATTAACGACCTCTTTATTCTCGCTACTGATAAAATACTAACTGATGGTTGTGTATTTCTTCGGTATTTAGTATAGTCTTTCAGAGTATTGTTGATGTTCCGGACCTTTCAGCATGACTATAGTTAGATAAATGTTTCTAACCCTGCAGGATCTTTTTAATTTTATTTGCAAAGTGTGGAATACTCTGGGAAAACCCTCACTAAATAGACTCACCGGGAGGAATGAGTTGAAGTAACCAGCTATCCCCCTCAAAAATAGTCACCTCTCCCAACCGAGCCCCGCACCATCATGACCCGACACCCAGTGCTTGAAGGCCCGGAGGATTTATTTCCCCCGGACAACCTTTACAGGCGGAGTTGGCCGATTTCTCCAGACTTCAGAATTTGGTGATAACTTATGACTATTGGCGGACCTGGTCAGCAAGAACCCATCAACAGAAACTGGCGCTAGAAGGAGGGCATGAGCTTGTCCCCCTCCCAAGATTCTAATTTTACACCTCCTGAGGGTTCCTCGAGTTGTAGTTTTAGGAGACAAGCCTTTAGTGGGATTGGGTCCTTTTCCCCTGCTAAATTTGAAAGAATCCTCAGATCCGCCGTGAATCCCGTAAGGTTTGTCGAACTTGAGCCTCCTGCTCGAAAGAAATGGATGTCGAAAGTCCTACCATCCACTGTTGTCTGGGGATCTACCATATCAACCAGTACTCAAACTCCCCAGACGGTCCCGGGAACCAATACTCAAACTACCCAACATATAGTTCCCCCAATGGCTGTATATTTTAGAAATGATGGGTCCCCAATGGGTACTTTTCCGGGCGCAACCAACGACCTACCCTCTCATCCGGAGAAGATTTGCCCGCGATACGAGCACTTAGGCCCACAGACCATAGAAGAACACTTACAGGCATATAAAGATGCCATGAATCGACACCGGATCCAACATGAAGATGTTGTGACCCGCATGTTTCCCTTGTCCTTGGGACAAAGTGAGTTGAACTGGTACCTGAACCTTCCCGCCAACTCCATCAACACATGGTAGGATATGGAGGACACCTTCTTGGCTGCCTTTCAGGTGCATGTGGACCCAGCCTGGTCCCATAGTCAGTTCATCTCCATCAGAAAGGAACCCAATGAGCCTCTCGTAGCATTTAACCATAGGTTCCAGCGCGCCCTGAAGAGGTGCACAGGCCCTTTTGTCCCATCTCCAGATGTTACCATACATACATACCTCAATGCGATGGACCCTTTCGTTGCCACTCTCCTCTGGAGAACAACCGCCCCGGGCGACTTCGATACTTTGGCAAAAGTCTATAATCTGGCCTTAGAGTTATCCCGCGGTCTTAATAAATCCCCGGGCGGGATTGGACAGAACACACCTTTCAACATGGTCCCCGGCAGAACTGCTTATGCCGGGGGTTACAATCCCAATCTGGCAATAGGTGCCCCTTCAATGGTGGTGAATCCCCTGCCACCTTTGGTAGACCAACAAGCGCGATATGTCTACCCTTCCCAGACCCAAATGACACCGGGTCCGGAAGTTTTCCCTTGGAATCAACCACAGCAGACACAACAAACTCAGACACAACTGACCAGAGTGCCCTTCTTCCAGTCGTCCACGGCTGGAGGATTGCCGCCCTCGACTCCGGTTAATCCTGCTTCTTTCCTTGGAAACCAACAATAGCCACATCCGTCCCATTGTGATGCTAACACTCAATTGACCGCCGAGGTTGAGTCCCTCCGACGAATGCTGTCCACCCTGACCATGGACATGGGTCAGCTGAAGGCTGGATCTTACGCGCCCCAAAACTTAAATTCCCAGCGGGGAAATATCTTCTCCGGCCAACGAAACAGAAATGCCGGGGGAAGAAACTTCAACAATGGGCCAAGGCCCAACCAACAATAATGGAATAACAACGCTAACACCGGAGGTGCGCCTCTGAATCAAAACACCAGCCAAAATGGTGCTAGACCATCCCACTTTACGCCAGTCGCAGACTTCCAGCCCATGACCAATTAGTGTCGGCTGCATGATACAGGTTCGCACAATGAAGTGAATTGTGCCACTTTGGAGAAAGTCATAATGATCTCCCAGCTGGACAGGAAGCAATCGAAGATACCGCTCCTCCAGAGCCCCCTGTCCAAGAGAAAACTCACAGTGCTTTCACCTGTGATACCATCTTCTTCGGAACCTCTGAAGAAGATGAAGAAGAATCCGAATTGCAGGGATTCTTTGATGAATCCATTATGCCCTTTGAGGCCAACGCCTTCACCAACCCACAGGCGCCATACAACACTCAGAGCCAGGTGAGTAAAGGACCAACTTACACGCCCGTACCTCCTATTAAAGATACTCCTCCTCCCCAGAGTAATGCAATTGATCGACCTGCCCCTCCAAAAGGTCCTAGCCCTAACCAAGCAAAGGACCTCGCAGAAGAAAATCACCAGTTCCCGGGAGGAAGATTCGATATTACAAAGGCGTTAGAGCAGACCACCAGCTCCATGACCTTGATGGAGGTTTTGCTAAATTGTCCCGAGCAGAAGAAGTCCCTTCTGAAGCTCTTAGGGAACCCGGAGACAGTTAGCCGCCCACCCAAGATGGTCTCATTCAAAGATGCTAATGCGGCTGTCTTCTAGGGAAATAATGAGGATCCTCCTTTCCTGCTAGGCCTAAACATTTATGGCAAAAATATACACAACTTCCTAGTAGACTTAGGAGCTTCGGGTAACATCATGCCCTTATCCATTTGCCAGAAGCTCGGACTCCACCCCACCCCATCTAATGGCGCAGTGATCCAGCTGGACAAGACTGCTGTCAAAATGGTGGGGGAACTGAAAAACGTCTGGATACATCTTATCCAGGACCCCAGGATAGCCAGCATTATCAACATCCAAGTGGTGGACATCCCGGAGACTTATGGGATGTTACTTAGTCAGAATTGGTCTAAGTCCTTAAATGGATACTTTTCGACCGATTTCACCCACTTGTGGCTTCCTTGGGAAGGAGAATCCAATCAGATCCAAGTTGAAAGTGAACCCCGGATGAAACAGGCCTTTACCGAAGTAGGGAGGGTCAATGAAGTCCTTTTCTTCGAATCTTCTCTGGGGGTGTATAGACCTCTTGAAATTTTAACATTTGATTTCATCCCCGAAGAGGATCCCATAGTGCTACAAAGAGCACAAGACTTGGAAGAAAAGCTGAGAGTTGAAGTCAACTCTCAAGGCCCCACAGCGACCCCTGCCACACTCCTATCCGGCACTTGGTGCCGATTGCATTACCAAAAACATTCAGAGCACGAGTGTGAGCCATGCCGGTCTATCGCTACCTTACAGCTTGATATCCTCCGAGAGTGAACATGCAACCGATTCCCCGGGACCCAGTACTTCTACGGGATGCACCCCTTTGGTGCCGCCTGCCCAGGGATCAAAACCTAAAATGCCTCCGGGGATAAGTTCCACTCCCACGCCGGTAGTCCAAAAAAAAATCCCCAAGTCTCCCAGCAATGATCCAAAGAAAACTCCCCCTCCCCAGCCCCAAATTACAAACAATGACTTGTGGACCCTTAAATTCAATGGGTCTTGATCCAAACAAGGCTGTGGGGCAGGGGTAGAATTAATCAATTCGCAAGGGAAATCCTTCCTTGCTTCCTATAGGTTACAGTTTAAATGCACAAACAACGTCACAGAGTATGAGGCTTTGGTCCTTGGACTCCTATTCACACTGAGGAAAGGTATCACTCGCCTCCGGGCTCTGGGTGATTCAGAGTTGGTTGTCAAACAGATTCGGAGTCAATACACATGTCATGTCAAAAGGCTGGCCATGTACCGCAACCAGGCTTGGAGCCTTATTGAAGATTTCGATGCCTTTTGCATTGAGCTTATTCCCTGGCGACGGAACTACGTCCCGGATGCCCTAGCTATTTTTGCTAGCACACTTGAGCCGATGGCTGGCTCACGACTCTGGAGATTTTCAGTTGAGATGGTCCCCACCCCCTCCATTCCAGACAATGTTACCCACTTTCAGGTCTTTGAGGATGATCAACATATCCTGGCCTTCATGGCCAACGTTGGTGTTTTCGAGGATCAGATAGTGGAGGAACGAGACCACGATGACACTAGACAGGGTGATGAAGACGATGGGATCATGGACTTGCCCACCAACACTATCCCTAAGGGGATGGTTGTGTTAGAGCGAATCTTCGACTCGGACCCCCGGGCCCATGAGAAGGTTTCATCCTCCCCTGAGGGAGGAAAATTTGAAAAAGTCAACATCGGCCAGCCCGGTGAAGAGAAGATCATCCACATAGGCACCTCTTGCTCCCCTGAGGAAAAGGAGAAGATTCTCGCAGTTCTCCGAGAATACATTGATGTGATTGCCTGGGGGTATGAAGATTTGAAAACTTATGACACCTCCATCATGACTCATACCATTCCCCTGAAAC
>MU228150.1:1406022-1419320 GCA_018584345.1 Thuja plicata | reverse complement strand
GCCTGTTAATGGGCAGTTTCTCAAACATTACTTCGAGTAAGGGTAAGTTTGTCCAAAATTGTATTTTATGTAAGTTTCCCCTTGTAAATAGTTTTGTTGGCTGCCTTCCGGGGCAGTCTTCCTTTTTTCTTTTCGTTGTCTTCATTCTCGCTTTTGGTCTTCTTTTGGCCCCGGTGCTTTGTGCCGTCTTGTAGAACGGGAATGCTCCGCATAACTTTGGCTTCTGGTACAATGCCTTCGGCATGGTGAACTCTAGAATCTGTCTTTATCACAGTGGAATCGACCCGGTCTCCGGGATTATTTGCAAGTTATGACACATTTTCGAGAAAACTCCATTGGGTGTTGTCTCCGAGAGTTTGGCAATCAGTGAACAATAACAACATAAGGAATAAGTAATCGGACACGTCGAGGGTAGATCAGCTGTACTGATTGGTTGATCCACATCTAAAAATCCAAAGGGATTCCTTCCAGGTCTGGAGTTTTATCCTCTCCAAATATCTAAATATAGGTGGATAGGTGAAAGAAGTACCGCCATTTGAATTTTAGCTAAGCTTGGGCTCAATGGTGAAAGAAGTACCGCCTTCCCTACCTAGGAATAAATAAATGAAATAATGGGGATAAGCGGGATGAAACTCCGGTCTCCTAGGGGGAAAGCAATTAAATTGATGACTGGTTCGATGCAATTAGTGCCATTTCTCTATTTCCTCCCAAGGGTCATCGGCTTGATTTCCTTCCAAAGAACACACAACACCACTGATGAAAGGCTACGGACTGACTCCTGTATGGTCGGGTTCTCTGAAATATGCTGCCCTTTACTCATCAAATGCTTCAGGAGGATGATTTTTTTTAGTTGTGCTAACCAGAGATTCTATGGTTCTCAAATGCGCTAGGGAATTTGTCCCAGATAGTCGCCATTTGTTATGCCCTGCATCCCCGTCCCTACATTTTGTGTGCAAAATGTTGGGTCCCCCCTTTTTTTTTCTTTGCTTTGATTTTTGTTGCGGCTTTGCCTTGTCTTTCTTTTCTTCGCTTTTTCTTCTCTGGGGTTTCCTTCCCCGGAGTGTGTTGTTTCCTTGGTTTGTTTTTCCTCTCCCGGATCCCGGATCCCGGAGGTTGTCTTTCGTTGGGAAGTTTGATTCCAGACTCCGGGATTGCTCGCGACGATGTTCCTAAGTCTTAGGAACATCATCGCAAGGAATCCTCGGGTCTGGAGTCTGGAAGTTTTTGTCTAACCTAAAACTCCGGAAGGAGGAGGATGGCTTTTACCGTGGGTATAAATAGAGCTTACCTGTCATTTTCACATTTATCGCGATTAAAACCTTTGAGCACTTAGAGAAAAATATAGCATTTTCAGAGAGATTAACAAAGTTTGCAGAGAATTTGCAGTAATCAAAGCTTAAACTCCTACTGTGTTCTCTGACGTACGCGAGTGCTCCGTGGTAGTGATCCTGGCTAACTAATGATTCAAGTGTTGCAGAGTTCACTCGGTAATCCCTTCCTCCACCTTCTGCGTTTTCAGGTTGGTGCTTTCGCTTCCCTTATCTCTGTCTTCTGTTCATTTTATTTTTGTGTTGTTTTCGCCTGGTTTTGGTTTTTGTTTGTTGTTGTTTCATTTCGTTTCATTTCTGTCGTCTGTTCTTTTCTTGCCTCTGGTTCGCCGCCCATTGGTGGGTTGGCTCTGTCAGAAGGTTGTCCACCTTCTGTGCAGATGTAAATAGTTGTTAATAATTATGGATAAGTTGTAAATGGTTTGTAGATAGCTTGTGAATATTTGTAAATACCTATAAATGGTCTGTAAGTAGTTTGTAGATATCATGTATATAGCGTAAATAGTTGTATATTTTTGGTTTTGGCTTCGTCTGGTTTTGTCGCGGGAGTCACCCGCGTGTACATTGATGTATATTCAGGCATATATGTATATATTTTTGTAGGTAACCCTTGTATATATTCCCCCATCCCATGAATATATCCTTCGGCCCTCTGTATATCCTTTCGGGTGGCTCGACGAGCTTGTCGAGTCACCTTTGCTGTTGGTTTTTTTGCTTCAAAGTTGGCTTCGAGGCAGAAAACCACTGGTTTAAAACTCGGCTCATGGCTGGTTTCAAACAGGCGGTTTTCTCTCTCCTCCATCAAGGCTGTCAGAGCCTTATTTATTTCCCATGTGCGCAATTACTTCCGGCCAAGTGGCTTTCCCTTTTTGCGCATTCGAGTTGTCTCCTCCGCCGCCAGTGCCATCCCATCCATTCAATGCTATCGCACGTGGCATCCACGTGGACCTACTTTCACATTATTCTTTACTAACGGTCACTTCTCCGAGTTATGGGTCCCTTTCGTCATCTATCCCATTGTCTTCATCCAGTGTGACAAATTTTCCCAGACCCGGAGATATAGTGGAAGTGCTAGGTTCATATTTTGCTTTTCGGATACTTATGCAAAAACTAACTTTTCAGGAAAAGAAAACGACGCGGTGGTAAGATCTCCAGAACCTGGAGTTATGGTTTTATTTTGATAAATACATTTTGACGGTCGCTTTGTCTCGCAGGTCCGGACTTCACTTTATGATCATGTCTGAAGCATCCGCATCATCTCCTCCCGAAAGTTTGGAGTTGCCATCCACCACCGAGACCAGGGCAGCGACAAAGTCTAAGATAGAGAAGGCCCTGACAAAGCTCCCCTTCACCATGAAGTATATGCAGGGTGAGGAGATTGTGGGCTCGAAGATTGAGTCCAAGATAAAGATGATGACCGACACCAGCGTCGGGACTTGGGCAGAAATACAGGCTCTAGTAAAAATCATGCATATACAGCGACAGGCTGGAGATTCACTTGCTACTAACATTGGAGGTTCCGGTATCCTTAGGGCAGCTTGCTTCCCATACTCCGTGCAGTCTCTGGAGCTGGTGCTAACTCTGGCAGCCCACTATAACTCCGCCGTCTGGGCCGTCATGTTAGCAGCAGCAAAGGCATCGGGATTCCCCACTCCGCTGGTGTCCCTGGACCCAGCCACTTTCCAAATCAGCTTGGGCATCCCGCAATTTGATCAAGCTACAGTGTTTACAAGGTTAGATGCCTTGAATGAATTCAAAGAGCTGGAGGAGGCCTCTCGGTTATACATAAACGCCAACTGGCTCAAAGTCCCGAAGAGGGACCCCAAAAGAATGAAGATTGACATCCCCCGCTCTGAATTCAAAGAGAGCATCCAGATAGGGATGATTGCATTGGCACGGGTATTTGGGCAACCCTCCGCCCAAGAATTTGTAAAATGGATGTACTATTTCCCGTTCGCCATGTCCACTAATGGACAATTCTTTGACTGGGCTACTATCATTTCTAACCATGTCGACTCCCAGCTCCGGCAGCTGGGCAAGGATAAGAAGTTCTATATGACTTCTTATGTTTTCTGGGCCTTGGTTCATCAGAGGCCCCGCTCCAATGGCCTGCTTACAGACGGCGTCCTCGGATTTGGTCTGGGACAAAAGGCACCATGGGACCATTTCCCACAGATTCAATGGGAGGCCAGCTTCCCCAGTTTCTGCCAGTTAAACGATTGTTTCATTTACCATCATCTGCTGACGCCCACCCGGGATGCCGGATACCGCCTGTCTACTGAGGTGATGAAATTGGTTAGTAGTTATGGGCACTAATACATTCAGTTCCAGCAGCATACCTACATTAGGGTCGCCGGCTTCTCCGGGAAACCCTATTTGTTGCCCAGGCATTACGGGGACAAGATCATGCTGCTGGAGTATTGCAGACAAATGACAGAGCTGCATACCTTCTTGGGCCACAAGAAGGTCACCAATGTTTCATTCCTGATCTCTTGTGGGAACTATACCTGCAGTCTGGCCGCCGCAAAAGAGGCAGACAATGAGCTTAAAAGTTACAACTTGCAGGAGTTCTATCTGGCGCGGAAGAACTTTGATCCGCAGGACCAAATTGCAATAGCACTACCTCGGGCATCAGAGCCCCACCAGGCACACATAGAAGACTTCTGGGCAGATCGCCAGGATGATATGGATGTGCGCAGTCGGCATTATGATAGGATGACAGATGGAATGATGCAGGAGCTAAAGCTCTGGAGATTCCCGGAGGGTTTCTCTGACACCACCCCTACCACAGATCTCCAGTACAAAGAAAAGGGGATTGATAAGTTGGCACTGCCCGCAATAAATTGGGCCACCCAAGAAGATCATACAATTGAGGACTTCACTCAGGCAATTATTGAGAGAAGTCATACATATTTCAAGCGGGTGTGCCCCGGGAGTGCACACCTTGGTCCCCGACCACCACAAAGAGCAACTTCACCGCCGGTATTAAGATCGACTCCGGGGCCGGGACATCTTCACCAGCCGAGACTTCTGCACAGGGCGCAGTCAAAGGAAAGGGGATAGTCGTCACCCCCTCTACGTAGCAGATTCCCATACAAGAGCAGATTCAGCAAACCGTGGCAGCCTCCCAGCAAATGAGGGAGCAATTATTGACAAAGCTGGAAACTCCCCCGCTCATGTCCGGACCAATTCATCCTCCTTCCTCCCCGTCACTGGCTGCCTTAATGATGATGGCGACGGGGGTGGATCCTCTGGAGGCAGCAGTAATGGCAGATGCGGGGCCGCCTTTGATCACCTGAAGGAACAAAAGGAAGCACATCCAACAGCCAAATGTAGAATCGGCGCCAAGGGCATCCCTCCCCAAAGAGGTGGAGATCCTCTCTTCTAGTTCTCCGCAATAGGAGAGAGAGGCAGAACAAATAGAGGACCCAGCCAGTCCCCCTCTAGAAGAAGAGTTTGATCTATTTACAATCGATGAATTTGGGAACTTGCAAGGGGGTGACACACAAGCCGGGACGGAGATCCCAGAGAAATAAAAAGAGGCTGTGGATCTCTGGAATTTAGAAGAGGCTGCAGAACAAGAAGAGCAGCAGAAAGAAGAGCTAAGACCGGAGATTGTCTCCGGGGCTCAGACAGTACAAGGTCCCAGAGTGAACCAACAACAATCTGAACAAATGGCATCTGCTGGGGAACCCGGACCCGGATCTTCGGGAAAAACCGTAACCCCAGCCGCCGTGTTCCAGGGGCCACTCTCGGGAGCGACCTTTGGGCACATAATAACAATGGCCCAAAATTTGAATCTTGGCCAGATACCTCCCATACTGCCCAAAGAAGTGCCAATGACGGAAGAAACTCAGCCGGGGGCAGGAACAGATGAGGGAGAAGAGCATCTTGAAGAGGTAATCCTCGAAGAGGCCGACCAGGGTCCAGATTCACCGATCGATCTCACGGACCAGGCTGAGGATATAGAGATTGAAGATGTTGCTGAAGAAGAAGTGCCGGCAGAAAAGGAAATGGAAAAGGTGTCGGCAGGAAAAACAGAGGAGGTGCTCGTTGAAAAGGAGCAACCACCACCGGACACTGGGAGAGTATCAGAAGAACAGACTCTGGTAGGAAGACCACCTCTCCCACCTCCGTGGCTGGTGGAAAGAAAGAAAAGAAAAGCCCCATACACTCCAACAGCCCCTATCTCTCTGGCCAAAATGATGGCCTTGGCTCAGGCCCCGTCGAAGACAAAGAGGGCCCGGACAGTTCATACCATCCGAACTGGGCCGGGTGGAGAAATGGTTGCGGTAGTAGCAATGCCTCCCTCGGGTGCCGATGAAGCGACTGCAGACCCTGCAGACTATAATATCACCGAGGTACACTTGGGTAAAAGAGGAAAGCAGGGCGAAGTGGACCTGCTAAAAGAAGCAGCAAGGGCAGTGGAGGCCCGATACGAGAAAGAGGCCCAGAGGCTCAAAGCAGAAAAAGAAAAGAACGCCAACCTCCTTGGGTTGTTTTATGAGCTGGCTAGACCCATCAGTGCCATCCCTCCCCAGGCCTCCACCTTGGAAGAATTACCGCAAAGTGACATAGAATCCCTATGAGTAATGAAGAAGAAAGCCCAAGCAGTTGATGAATGGGCCAATCTACAGATAGGAAACATCTGGCGTTTCCTAGTATCCCCTCTCCCGGATCTATACACGGCCTGGCAAGTTGTTCACCAGGCAGAAGCACTAATTGAACAGTGGGAGAGTGATACTAAAAATTACTAGGCATGGAAAGAAGAGCTCGAAGAGCTCCTCACTCTAGGAGAAGATCTAGTTTCCGAATCTGAGATTCTGGGTGAGGAACCATTTGATTTCGTAAGGAATCAGCACTCCAAAATGGACCTCACATTGGAGGTAACCAAGCAACTGGTAGAGTCCTTACAAGAGAAGGTAAACAAAGTGAAATATTCTTTCAATTCATGTAAATATTTTGTAATAAAGGCTTCCGAGATGGATCCCTTCAACGCAGATACTTATACTCCTGAGGAGTCAGTTTTGGAAAGTTTTGATGAAATGGTGGGTTCCCGGTATCAATCTCCAGAAGGAATTGATGGGGCTAAAATGGTTAAGTTGACCAAGGTGGTGCTTAGAGGCCACGACGCTGCAAAGATGGCGGATGAGTTTAAAAGTGATGTTCCAGAACTAGGGGAACAAGTTGAGATGGCCAGATTCAGAAAGGCTAGTTTGAAGAAGGTTGATGAAGACGGTGTTTTCTACCTCCTTCAGGCCTTTGGTGATAATAAATAGCCTTGAGCGTTCCCCGGGAACCGGGGAAGTTTGAGCATTCAGTATTCTTTATTCTTTTGGGGATGTAGGTTCCCGGATCCCAGAGTCCCGGATCCATAATTTTGTATTCTTTAAAGTGATCTGCGTCCTGGTCCCCGAGGCCGACCGGTCACTTTCAGAGGTGGTTAATTAAGACTGTCAGAAGGTAGTTGTACACATTAAGAGACATTGGCTCGACAGTTGGTTTCTGACAATGGTATTCTCGAGGCGCCGTTCAAAGGTACACCTGGCACATTGGAGATAGGGCACCGCATTTCCCATTTATGAGGCATGTAGCCTCGATTCCAGAAGGACCTACTTTCTTCTTTCTTCTCCTTGGCTCTCTTCTCGAGGCCGATTCTTTCGATGTATCTTCTTATCTTCTTCCTCTGACCTGGCAGACCTATTCCATCTCCAGGTCTTTTATAGGGTGGCGCAGGTAGTACCGGCCCCCAGATATTGTATTTTATTCAAATGCAGTAAGTTAGGGTTAGGGTTAAAGAGTTGTATAAATAGGCGAATCGACCCATTTCCAAGGGTCGGCGAAATTGATGATTTTGTCGTCCATAAGAAATAGCAAAGTAATTTCTAGCTTGTTCAATTGCAGAGCTCAATGCTCTTTTGTTCTGTTCTTAGTAGTTAAATGCTCCCTTGGAGCCACTATTGTATCACGCACCAGTGCTCGCTGGATTGAACATTAATGAAGAAGGAAGGATTCATGGCAATGCTTTTGTTATCATCTCTGCTTCTGAGTTAATGATATTTCATGTTTTAATGTTCTGCATGTCCTTTGCTCTGAATAGTTAAAGTAGATTAACGACCTCTTTATTCCCGCTACTGATAAAATACTAACTGATGGTTGTGTATTTCTTTGGTATTTAGTATAGTCTTTCAGAGTATTGTTGATGTTCCGGACCTTTCAGCATGACTATAGTTAGATAAATGTTTCTAACCCTGCAGGATCTTTTTTGTTTTATTTTCAAAGTGTGGAATACTCTGGAAAAACCCTCACTAAATGGAATCACCGGGAGGAATGAGCTAAAGTAACCAGCTATCCCCCTCGAAAACAGTCACCTCTCCCAACCGAGCCCCGCACCGTCGTGACCCGACACCCAGGTGCTTGAAGGCCCGGAGGATTTATTTCCCCGGACAACCTTTACAGGCTGAGTTGGCCGATTTCTCCGGACTCCGGAATTCGGTGACAACTTATGACTGTTGGCGGACCCGGTTAGCAAAACCCCGTCAACACCAGGGTCAAAGTAGTTGAAGTGGGTTAGGTTAGGGGTTTAGAGGAATATTAATGAAATGAATTAAAATTATTTAATTCATTCAAAAATAGGATATTAATTATTTAAACAATTTAATTGCTTTTTAATAGTTAATAGGACTATAGTCAATTTATTTAAATTAATTAGGCCAGGGGAATGAGTTATTTTGCAAGTGGGAAATTGATTTAGGAGTTTATTTAATTCCTAGAAATTAATCATTTTAGCCATGTATTTGATTGATTATTTGATTTTGGCTAAAAGTAATTAACTTAGTGATTTGATCACTTTAGGAGATGAAATTGATTTCAAAAGAATTATGCCAAGCAGTAAAAGGGTCATTTGAACATAATTGGGGGTATGATCACACTTAGGGAAAATAGGGTTTGTAGTCTGAGCAGACCAAATCCAAGTGGTTACATTTGCCCCTCTTTGAATTGATGTGTGAGCAGCGCATTGATTCAAAGAAAGTTTTTAATTTTAACTTCAGAAAGATTGAGAATTTTTCTCATGATCAAATGAAATATCTGATGAGATCAATCTCGCACTTGATCAAACTAAACTGATAGAATTGACTTTGAACTTGGTTGTTGTCCAAAGGTTAATAAAATATTTAAAGATACCAATTTTGAACTTGGTTTTCATCCAAAGATTGATAATACTGATTCTGAACTTGGTTGTTGTTCAAAAGATAGTATGAAGCTGCCAGGAGCTTAATAAGAATCTTTTAAAATTAAAAAACACAAGATATCCAGTTTATGAGAACCAAAGCTTTCTATCCAACAGTTCTGACTTAGTTAAGGAATTTTTCATGCCCCTAGTTTGTTTGATAACGAAGTCATTTTGATGTAGCTTCGAGCAAAAATTTGATTGATGATAGTGTGATAAAGCCCCCTCGAGAATGAAATCAAAGGAAAAAAATGAAATCCCTCAATTGAAATGATGTACCACTTGCAGGGAATGGATTGGTCAACATAGATTAGAAGAAGTGAAGAAATGAGGGTGTGTTTTAAGAGCAAACACACAGGAACCAAGTTAATCATGCGAAAAATGTGAGTTCGAGTTTGTTCCTGATAGATCAAAGATTTTGGGAGTCATTGATTATGTCATTAACTTGGTTTTAGAAGAAAATAGAAATCATTTTTGAGCTCAAATTCCTTATGCTTTTACTTCTTTCAAAATGCATCATGCAATCTCTAAATGCAGACTCTTAGGACTTGTCACTGATTTGCAAATATTATAGCTTTTTATCATCATTGGGTGCTATTTGGAATAGATACCACATGATAGTACAACCGTCACTAATACCCACTGATATTATGAAAGTATGAATACTATGTTTTATTGAAATGTTAGAAATAGACGTAGGCATCAAGGCATAGAAGCCAGGATAATAAAATAGTCACATTCTTTTTGATATACTACATTCTATTTAAGGCAAGATATTAGACCCGCAATGACCTTGAAAATTCATATCCTTGGGTACATTATGCTTTGTATACTTTAGTGAGAATCTAAATCAAAAAACATACAAAGAAATTGTTCCAACCTCATCGTAGTTTACACATAACAAATATCGAGATATATACGGCTATCCACCCATAGTGGAAACTCTTAACATAAACATCCAAGTTAGGTGAAATTTATAGGATCATTTGGAACAATCACCATACACAGAAAACCAAGAAAATGTTATGCCCCTGTCCTTGTGACTCTTTGTCTTTGCGTAGATGTCATGGAGTAACTCAGAAGGCATAAAAACATCAATTGAGAATCAATCAAACAAAATTCATAACTGCTTAGATGCCCCTAGGTAAAACATCAACAGGACATAAAAGAGCCATAATCAAACCAAGATTAAACTATGTTTAGGTAGTATTGAGAAATACTATTGATTCATTTTTCAAGTGTAGTAGAGATTCAACAATCAAAAGTTTGGAATTCATGCAATATGTGTTCCATGTCTATGTACCATTTCATTCCTGTTTGCAATCCCATATAGGCCATGGGAACATCATTCATGTTAGTGTAATGCTTGCTTCGTGAAAGTGACAGTGGTAGTGAAAGTATTGAGAAGGCATCATATCACAAGACAAACCAACCTATGATGACCTAGCAGACACAACCTATCAGACTGGAAAAGATGCCCCTAGTGCAGAATGACTTGATCCTAAAATAGAAATGCAGACAAATCCCAAGTGAGGATAAGATAGTCGTTTAGGAAATGAAGTCAACATTTTAGCATAGGTGCAATTGTGAAGGCCTAGTATTAATATTGTATTGATAGATGGAGTACATAACACAAGTGATGCCTGGTTGCTAGGTTTTCACCACTTGGAAAGATCTTTTCTTTCTTTTTGCTACCAAGATGCCTGTTATACTAGGTTGTCATCAAGGCATTTTTCTCTTTTTCAAATTTTTTGCTATTTTGCTTTTTTTTGAATGTTTTTGTAGTATCAAGGCACCTATTTGCCAGGTTTTCACCAAGGATACCTTTCTTTAGGACTTTTTTCACTATTTTTGGATTTCTCCAGGATCAATTTCTAAATTGTTTTGGTGTTTTCTGAGAACTATTTCACTGTACAGGCACTGCTAGCCAAATATTAAGTATAGAACCGCTTCAAATGTAGAGTATTGATAGGATCTAGAAGAACATCTCCCTCAAGTGTGGCCAGTTGATAAGCTCTAGTCCTGAAAGTAGCAGTGATAACAAAAGGTCCTAACCAATTAGGTTCAAATTTTCCTTTTTGCTCTCTGTTAGGCTAGTTTTTAGGATTCTCCTTTAGGACGAGATCACCCACTTAAAATTTTTGTGGTTTGACCTTCTTGTTGTACCCCTTAAACATACGTGCTTGGTACACCTTCAGATGATTGAACATCTATTGTCTGTGCTCATCTAGTAGTTCTAAAGAATTCACCCTATCTATGCGATACTGCTCATTAGTTACAAGACCTCGTAAAGATATCTGCAAAGAGGGGATTTCAACCTTAATAGGTAGTACTTCTTCAGTGCCATAGACTAGAGAAAATGGTGTGGCTCTAGTTTGTGTTTTGATACTTGTTCTATAGGCCCATAGTGCCAGATTTAGTTGTAGATGCCAGTCTCTGCCAGACTTACTTATAGTTTAATGTAGGATTTTGAGAATATTCTTATTAGATTCCTTAGCTTGTCCATTACCTTGAGGATAATAGATTAAGGAGCAGTGTTGAGTGATGTGGAACTATTCACAAAGGTCATCAATGTCTTGATTTTTAAATTGGCCCCCTTTGTCTGTTACAATTGAAGAGTGTATCCCATATCTATAGATAATGTAGTCCAGAATGAACATAGCCACCTGTTTTCCAGTGGCTTTGATTAGCAGCATGACCTCAACCCACTTTGTAAAATAATCAGTGGCTGTAATGATGAACTTGTGTCTATTTGAAGAATTGGGATATATTTGTCCAACTAAGTCAAAGGCCCATTGTTGAAATGGCCAATGTGTAATAAAAGGTATAAGTTCTCTGGCAGGGCATGGATGAGATTTCCATGTCTCTAACATTTAAGACATGTTTTTAAAAATTGAATAGCATCTTTTTCCATGGTAGGCCAGTAATGGCCTACTCTCAGCAGTTTTTTTGCTAGTGAAAAGCCATTCGAATGTGATCCACATACACCTTCATGGACTTCTTTTAGTCCGCGATCAGACTCTTTGAGTTCTAAACATATAAGAAGCATACCATCGAGACCTCATTGATCTAAGTTATTAGTTATGAGGACATAACATGATGCTGTACTAATCAGGGCTCTCCTATCATTTATGGAGAGATTGTTAGGAATGGTTTGGTTAGTGATATAAGCAATGATATTGGCATACCAAGATTGGTCTGGGGTGTTCAAAGCACATATTACTTGGTATTTAGGGGTATCAAAGACAAGATAGGAGAATTCTTCCACCAAGAAGTAATAGAGGAATTGATGTTCCTCCTGTTGTAACATGGAGGCCAATGTAGCCATAGCATCCGCAACTTTTTTCTCCATTCTGGGTATCTTCTGGAATGTGATGAAGACAAATTATTTCTTTAGGTCATCAACCAGTTGCTTGTAGGGTGTCAAATTTTCATCTTTTGTCTGGTAATCTCCATTAACTTGATTGATAACAAGCTGGGAGTCACCATACACGTGTAACTATATAATCTTCCATTCCATGGCAAGCTTAAGACCATTTACCAATGCCTCATATTATGAAATGTTATTCGTGCATGGGAACATCAATTTGTAAGACTTGGGTATCTTGTAGCCTTGAGGAGTTATGAATAGAACTCCTGCCCCAAAGCCTTGTTGCATGAAATAATCATAAAATTACATCTTCCATGGATACTCAGTTAAATGCATAATGGTCTCATTAGGAAATTCAATCTTTAAAGGTTTATCATCTTGAAGTGGTGAATCAACTAGTTGATCAGTGAGGAGTTGTCCTTTAATAGCTCTCCTATGTACATACTCAATGTCAAATTAACTTAGAATGAGGACCCATTTTGCTAGACATCCTGTTAATGCTGTTTTGTTCAAAAGGTACTTTAAAGGATCAATCTTAGAAATGAGCCTTATTTTATGCGAGAGCATGTAGTGTCTCAATTTTTGTGATGCAAAGATGACTGCTAAGCATGCTTTTTCAATAATGCTGTAATTGAGCTTATAGGAGACTAGCATTCTACTGATGTAGTAGTGTAGATGCCCAAAAATATTAATATTATTTTCCCTCTTATTCCTCTAACTATTTAATTCAATCAATTAAATAGTTTCATTTATCAATAGTTTAAATACTATTCTAAAGTATTTTATTTAAATACATTTGCCTCCACAAAATCCCCTTTTAATAAATTTATATTTATTAAATCCTCCATATTCCTAATTCTTNTAAAGCATGATTTATTCAAATTCAATTTGGATTATAATCTAAACCCTAGCTAGGAACCTATTAATCCTACCCTAAAGCCTACCCTATTCCTACCCTACTCCCATCACCTCATTTCCTAAGTATGCTTCCACACCTAAGTATCCTCTAACCATGTTTAATGGGTGATTCCTAACCTTTTTAAGGCTAATGGAATTCTCACCCACACGGGAAATTTCTCTCCAAAATGGGCACCCATTCCTCTTTAATTCCCTCTTACAACTTTGTCTCCCCTTTTGAAATATTGAGCTACTCAATATTAATGCCAATTTTGACTCAAAATTGGCCCTATTTTCAAGTCCACGTGTCTCCTATGTGGCTCTTATGTGGATGCCACATAGGTTCCACTTCATCCAAGCCTCTTCCTCTCTCCAAAAACTCTATAAATAGAGGCCTTCTCCTCTCATATTATCATCTCTCATTGTGCATTGTTATTATGCTAGAATTGCTTTAGAATTCATAGTTATTTTT
>MU228150.1:1381825-1405827 GCA_018584345.1 Thuja plicata | reverse complement strand
TGTTTTGATAATCTTGCATTGCATTGGGATCCATAGCATTTTGTGTGTTTGAGAGAGCACACCTACATCCAATCTAAAAGAGAAAATCAAAATGAGTAGAATAGGGTGCATTTGTTTACTTATTTTAGGCTCTATCTGATGTTATTTGGTATTCTTTGTTGCTTGGTTGTTCTTTTACATGTTTTTGAAATGATTATGTGATAACCAATTAATGTTTGCATGTTTGAGCTTGCTCCCAATAGATTGAATGATTCCTCGTACACATTCTAGCACGCCTGATGGGACCCACGTCTGTAAAATATCTAACTTTTTGTCTTAATTCTCTTCAACTTTTGCTCAGAACACAAATCAACGTCTGTGTTTCACACAGAGGCGTCTGTGCAAACACCGGTTCTCATTGAACTATCATTTGACGTCTGCACCGAACCAGCATTTGTGACTTGAACTATCATTTACGCCTGGCATTGTTAATTTCAGATTTTCCAAACTCTACTTTTTAGTTTTTGAGATTTACTGTGTTTTTCACAGCTTTTAAGGTTTTAGCATTCTATTTTTTATCAGAGATTCATTTTCACAAGGTGTCGTAATGCTAAAATTTCATTAAAAGCGAACAAATCTTGAAGGTTTCTCAAAAACACACTAGATTTTTAATATTTGGAAAGTCTGAAATGGATAAATTTGATCTGATTAAAGACTAGAAAGAAGAAAAGTGACTTTATTTGTTGTCCTTTTGTGTTTACAGGTAAATCAGCGGCTTCATAAATGCTGGTTCATGAACCAATGTCTGCGATTCACAAACTAGTGTCTGCGCCCTGCATTGGTGTCTACACTCTATAAATTGGCGTCTCTGACTGGTATAGCCTTTTTCTGATTTTTCTATGTTTTTGGAGAATTTTCTACTTTCTGTCTTTTTTTAGAAAAAAACTAGAATCAGCGTCTATGCCCTGAACTGACATCTACACTCTATTTAAGTTGGATTTGTCATGTAATAACAATTGTTAAGTAGTTCTTATGCTTATAACACTTGTCAAAGATCAAAATTCATAGAACTACTAACTAATTATTTTGCAGCACCGCTTTTCAAAGACACAAACTCAAAAACTACTCACATTTGTCTTATAGGTTGCCTCAGATCTACATCAACCAAATGATCATGTTTGTATTAATCTTTTTTAGGCACTTAGACTATTTAGTTAGATTTTTTTGTTTAATCCTAAGTGAGTCTTAGGGGATTATGCTCTCTTCCCTTTTGGGAAGAAAAAAAACCTAGACACACTTACTTAGTGTTGAACAATTAAATCTTTTGGAAAGAACAAAGCATGTCTTGCACGCTTGTAGAGAATACGATAATTGGATAGGAGAGTATGCTCTTTTCCCCTTGTGAAAAAATTAGAAATCCAGATTCCTTTTTGTTGCCAATCCAGGTTACTATGAATCCTTTAGATGGTCCTGCCAATTGAGGAAAAAATCTCCCAGGAATGACCCACGTGAGAATGAGGTGTAAGCCACACCACTCTAACTCACATTAATCAAATTTACTCATTGGGGTTAAAGGCTCAGGATTCAGTTGGAATTTGAGATTATACTCAGCTCTTGTCTAACTTAAGTGTGACCTCACGGTCTCAATCACATTTATGTGACCACTTTTGTCAAGAAGCTCTATGGGGCTATACGCCTGATTCGTGCTTGCGTAGACATAGAGGATACAATCAAATAGAGAACCATACTAAACACTCTAGGCTTAGAAGCTACCCGAAACACCCCTAAAAGGTGATAATGCTTGTGCAAGGAAGATAGTAACTTCCCCAAGATCACTCATACATTCGTGCCACCCTGAGCATTTGGAACCAGATAATACGACGTCATGAATGGAGCCATTGCATGCTTGGTGATGGCTGTATTCTGATTAGCTCTTGTGTGTGTGCCTAAACTTATGCACAAGTATTTTCATGCTATGCCAATTCCTTAGGTAGATTTTGTGCTTGAAGTGCTTAAAAAACATTTGCAAATCCAAAACACAAACGGAATACCCAACATTCAAATTTGTCATGTGCTTGTATCCTTCAAGGTTGCTTTTTCCCTTGTCAGATTATTTTCAGACACATGCTTGTTATTTTTTGGTTTGATTATGTTGAAATTGGTTCTTGCCATAGAACAAATCTATTGAAAAATTAGAACACGATCAATTTTTTGCGAGATTATCAAGACAACATCCTTTTGCAAAACAATTTGGTCTTTTATGAGATATGTCCTAAAAAACTCAAACTATTCATCCAAGATTAGATCTACTTATAGGACATGACCAATTCCAAGAAGCATAAGAATGTGAAAACTCTATTACCACCTGTGCAAAGAGAATAGAAAAACACAACCTGAGAGGCTACCAAGTACCAACACATTATCGATTCCATCAAGCAAAAAAATCCATAAATGAGAACAATTTGAAAAAGTGATTTACAACAACAAGGTTGCTCGTTTCATGGGAAAATATCATCTAAACTCTACTTTTGTTGGAGTTGAACAATATGACTAGTCAGTTTACCACAACAAACACAAGTTCATCCTCTTCTTAAGCTCACTTAGCTTGCATTTTTAGGACCTCACTTAGGTTGTCATCTTTAGGAACACATCACAAACTCATCTTAGCATGATCTTGCATTAATCAAATCAATCCTAATTATCCTAGCATCATCATAATCATCATCCAAAACATCCTTGATCACACCCCTCACTTGGTATTGCATACCCTTTTGAGTTTCTAAAAACCTACATCTTAATCAAACCCCATCCTTGAATGTCCTTAAACTAAGCATTGTTTTAGGATAATCCCATTTGTCTTTTGCAACCTCATCACCTTGATCAAAAGGTTGGGTCGCATTAACAAAGAATATCATTCACCAAAGACCACAAGTCTGTCTTAGGTAGACAATCATATCCACTTGATCCTACACTAGGGAAAGCAACCCTTAATCCTTGCATACATCAAGTCATCCTTAATCCGTAGAAGCGCATCCATGATCTTAAGCACATCCTAATCCTAGAATAATCATCCTTAGTTTCCTAGGTACATCCTTGCATACGTCTTACATCTCATATTCCTTTAGGATAATCATTTCATGCCACCTATCACACGAGCCACTAAGAAGAGGAAGAACATGGATCCTAATCTTTCTACTAGCTCATCTAATCCTACGACTGACAATACTAGCACCATGGTCACTTATGTGCCTCAGCCCAATGATCAAATCAAACATATATAGGTAGACACTAATGAAACTCCCACTCTAAGTACCATGGAAACATTTATCAACCACCCAGTGCTTGTCCACATGGCAAACGCCATGAGTGGATGCAACAACAACAACTAGGTACTCTTGGACAGCCAACAAAAAGGACTTCAACTTCCACCTTGGATTATACCCACACTTGTGACATGACCTATGGCACTTCCAAGGGAACGTCCTTATCCCAGTAGAAACAAAGTTTTTGATCCACTTCAACGGGCCCTACAAGTAGGAACTCTTCTCGCGCAAGTAGTTCATCCCTCCGTTCCACCTTCCATCTTACACACAATACCCTCACCTACCTCAGGAACCCCACCTCCTGATGCTACATCAGTAGCACAAGAAATACCCCTATCACTATGAAAGCACCTCTGCAAGCCATAGTCGATCCTCTTTCACAAACAATCCCAACATTCGTTGCAAACTTTCCACCACCACCAGTCAGCACACAACAAACCACCATTCCACCCATTCCTACTCAACCTATTCAAAGTGCTACAACCAATTCATAGAATCAAAGCACCCAAGTCTCCATGTGTATTCCACCTTTCTTCACCACATGCATGCCACCTACTAACGCCCATAACCAACCCTTATTTCCACAAGGGTCCACTTTTCCCACTCCACCAGCAACGCAATCACAATGAATGCAATCAGTTCCACCTCAAACATTGTTCAACCCAAATCCCCCCACACTGTAACCATCCATGAATCCCTTCACCATACCCCAAATTCCCATCCAACCTATCCAACAGCATCAACAAAAACCTATCCAACAGCAGCACCAACAACCTATTCAGCAGCAACAATCCATCCGGCAACCATACCAGCAACAACAATTGTAGCAACAAATCACCAATCCATTCACATCCCAAGCACAACAACACCCAATCAACCCCTTTTTAGCTGCACAACCCACTATCCAAACTACACAGTAGCCGCAACCACAAATGCAGGGGGCAAATCCCTTCATGGCACAACCACTGCAGCAGTTTGCTAATCCTTTTATCCAACCTGTGCAACAACAACAAACTCATTCCACCAACTACATAGCCATACCATCTTCTGCTGCATCACAAAAAATTCCCCCTCCACAAGTTGTCACTAGGGGGATTCCGCCGCAAAACACTTATGCAGGTGCGCAACAGGTTCATCCCACCTATCCAACACCGCAACAAATACAAGCATATTTTTAGCAGTTGCAATAATCTTATCAAGCACCGACACCTCCTCCACTGTAGTGTTCCCCTCAACCATAGCTTCCACCATAGAAACCCATATACATTGACCAACAACCACCCTACCAAACACCACAATATCCCCCACAAAATCCTCCATACTCGCCATTCGATCCATATCAGGCACACAGAAATCCTAAAATCATGATCAACAATCCTCCCCCGCAAATCAATCCTGAATGGGAGGAAATGAAGAATGCTCTCAAGGAGCTAAAGGCTGGGACAGAAGCTAAAACATTCAAGTTCAAAGAATCTTTTCCTTATCTTTTTGACTGATCTATCACTGCTATACCCTTCCCCAAGCACTTTGAGACCACAAAATTTGATAAATATTGGGTGAAGGGTGATCCTGTGAGTCACGTGAAAGAATTCTACATGGCCTATGAAGAAGTGGCCTACAATGATAACTTCCTCATGAGACTATTTCCCAAAATCTTGGGAGGCACCACTCTTGAATGATTCTACAAAATCCCTTACGGCACAATATCTACTTTCACGGAATTATCTAAAAATTTTGTGGTCCAATATGCACATAATGTTGAAAATGAACTCTCACTCCTTGACCTATGTAATTCCAAACAAAAGGGAGGAGAAAGCCTGGCCAATTATCTTCAGCGTTGGCAAGGGATTACTACAAAGTTATCTTACCAACCCCTAGAGCAACATCTTATCAAAATATTCATTAACAACCTTCATCCTAAGCTTTCCTATCACATGCGCATGAATTGTATACAAACTTATCATGACATCAGAATCAAGGGTATGGACCTTGAACAAGGTCTCATAGAAGAAGGTACCATTAAGCAATACAAAGAATCCTAGCCTGAAAAACATAACAATGATCGATCATGATACTGGAACAAGAATAAAAATGCAGTAACAGATGGAGCCACTAACACCAAACACATTCAATTTGTGGTAGCAAGTCCTAATGCACCTACCCAGACTTATCAAAAAACACCACCAATGTAACCTCAACCTCCTCCCGTGTATCAACAACCCACTCCCATGTATCCTCAACCAACATATCAGCAAAACATGCACCCTCAAGGTGCGTCTATCTATCCTCCTACAGGGACATCATATCAATACAATTACCAAGGTCCTATGAATCAGACAAATGCTATATCATTCCCACATGAACAACAAAGACCTCACGCTTCGAATACACCACAATGCACATTTACCCCCTTGGGTGAACCTATAGACATCATCTTCCATAAGTTGGTCCAAGCTAACCAAGTTGTGTATCCTAAAACATATCCATTTGATGACTCAACTCCTAAGCCATCTTGGTATAAAGACAACGAGTATTGTGAATACCATCGTGTTAAGGGACACATCACTCTCAAATGCATGAAGTTGAAACACTATATTGAGGATCTCATTAACTGCAATGAGATTGAAGTAGACTCTCCTACCCAATCATCACCAAACATAGGCCTTAAAATTTATCAAAATGCATTCCCTAAACACACTTCCAGTACAGGCCTAGGCAATCCTACTTAGTCCTCTGATCAGGGGAAGGGTAAACAAGTAGAAAATGCTGACATAAAATATTATACCAATGCCTATATCAACTATGATAATCTCATCGGTTGCATATCCCAAGTCTAGTCCTCTGTTAATGTCATCCATGTCAAGGGTGCCGATAACCAATGTGCAATCACCACTTGTAGAGGTAGGATAACAGTCATAGGTGCTAGTCCCACCCCATCTGATGGGACCCAATACAACATTTTGGAACACCTAGGGAATACTCTAGCCCAAATTTCCATCCTGGATCTTCTCCGCACATCACCCACTTATCAAGAGATCCTCAACAAAGCTTTGCAAGAATACCGTGTTCCCAGTGACATCAACCTCACTAAATTCCAAAACCTTGTCAGACACCTGTCTGCATCTTGTGGGGTCTCCTTTAGACCAATAGACATACCCTCTAAAGAAACCGATCATAATCTCCCACTCCGTATCGCTGTCATGGTTAAATATTTTGCCATCAAATGGGTCATGATAGATAATGGATCAGCCCTAAATCTATGTACTCTAAAATTCATAAAATAATTGGGTTGCACTGAGGCTGATATAACAAATGATGTCATCACAATAAAAGCATATGACAATCTGGAGCGTACTTCTAAAGGCACAATATCATTGCCCATTCAAGTGGGCCCAGTTACCTAGGATAGATTATGTCATGTTGTTGATCTTGTCCTCCCCTTCAACATTCTCCTTGGATGCCCATGGATTCATACTATGCAAGCCATCCTATCCACCTATCACCAGTGCATCAAATTCCCATATAAAGGCACTGAGATCACCATCCGCACAGATCCCAAACCCTTCGCATACTGTAATGCATTAGAGACATCCTTTCCACATTCCAATCACTGTCTTGGGATTGATATTGACACCTCTGTCACCAGCTCATCTCAAGCCCATTCAGACCCAGAAACAATCCTCTCCTCCACCATGTCCACAGTCAAGATCAACAACATAGGTTGTGGTGAGTACACTTTATCTGATGCCTTCATAGTTGGAGCACTTCCAATTGATCCTCACACTCAAGGTCGCCAACCTAATCTAAGAAAAATAGAATTAGAGACAACCAAGGCACTACAATTTGGTTCTACCACTTTTATATCAAAAGGTACTTTGACTAGCTAGGAAATGTCTCCAAACATCAACCAATGGATATATAAAGATCCACCACCCAAGGACACAAGTCGCCTCAATTACTTCAAAGATTAGTACCCCGCAATGCACAAACTGGTGACAGAAAAATGGAACTACCAAGGAGGTGGCCTTGGTTATGAAGAGCAAGGAATGAAAGATCCTATTATTCCTACTTGAATAGAAAAGCACCTAGGCCTTGGCATGGGCTCTGACATGAATGGGGGCACCAACGAGTTCATCAACTATTCCTCTTGTCCATCCTCTGGCGAAATCACTGACATCAAAGATATCCCAGAAGAGAAAGTTGTGAGAGCTTATGATGATGTTTTTGATGATGAAACCTTCCTAGGAAATTTTTTCCTACAACAACTTTCCATCCTCTTCATTGACCTTCCCCTCTGCTATCCTAAACTCATAGACTGGGACCAACCAAGTGTCGTACATGTTGACGAGTTCTAAAGTGAGGATGTGCTCCTAAGATTTATGGGAGTAATCAAGAAAAGCATTGACTGGGGCAAAGACTCAGAATATGTCTACAAACTGGACCCCAAGGCATAATTTTGGGAAGAGGAGAACTTTAGCTGCAAAAATGACACAGAAAACAAAAATAAAAAAGAGAAAAATTGATCCCCTAGTGAAATCCCCTCTGGGGCACTATCTGATCATGAAAAAGTAATAACAAAGGGTGTATCCCCTGGTGAAAACCTCTCTAAGGTTCCAGAGGATGAATATTCTCCTCTTCCTCTTATCCAAGATTACATGCCTGAACAGTCATCAATTCTCATTGAAGAAGCAAAACTTGTCAATCTAGGTACTAAAGAGAATCTTGCCATCACATACATAGCAGCATCTCTGACTGAAGTAGAAAAAAGTGATCTTGTGACTTTATTAAAGGAATCCATCAACAAGTTCACATGGTCTTACTCCCACATGCTAGGCTTAGATCCCAACTTGGTGGTTCACCACCTAGTAGTGGACCCAAACATCAAACCTATCAAGAAAAAGCTCAGAAAGATGCACCCTAAAGTGGAACTACTTGTCAAAGAAGAGCTAGAAAAATTACTCCAAGCCAAGATCATCCACTCCATTGACTATTCTAAATGGATCTCTAATATGGTACCCATCTCTAAGCCTAATAAATCAATTAGGATATGTACATATTTTAGAGATCTCAATAAGGTATGTCCCAAGGATGACTTCCCCTTACCAAACATAGACATGATTGTGGATCTCACAGTAGGACATGAGATGTTGTCACTCATGGATGACTTTTCTGGATATAATCAAATTCACATTGCAGAAGAAGATCAACATAAGAAAATATTCACAACCCCTTAGGGCACCTTCTACTATAACATGATGCCTTTTGGCTTAAAGAACACTGGGGCAACCTATCAAAGAGCCATGACTGTCATTTTTCATGACATGATTCACAAGATCCTTGAAGACTATGTGGACAATATCTTGGTAAAATTAGTAAAAAGGGAAGATCACCTAAATGTTATGGAATGTGTCTTTAATATAATTGGACACTACTACTTAATACTCAACCCTAAGAAATGTGTCTTTGGAGTCACATACGGAAAACTCCTAGGGTTTATTGTATCCAGATTAGGCATTGAAATTGATCCAAAGAAAGTACAAGCTATCATAGAGATGCCTCCACAAAAAACACTCTGATAGCTATGCAACCTCTAAGGAAAGCTACAATCTATGCACCATTTCATTTCTCAACTAGAAGACAAGTGCCAACCATTCACTCATCTCCTGCGCAAAGACAACACATTTAAGTGGGATCCTCAATGTCAGAAGAGCTTCGATAAAATTAAGGAATACTTTGCTAATCCACCCATCTTGGTACCACCTGTACCTAGTCAACCACTCATCCTATACATTTCTTCTACTACCACAACACTGGGGGTGCTCCTTGCTCAATTGAATGATGAAGGCAAAGAAAGAGCCATTTATTATATTATTCAAACCTTAGTGGGTTATGAGCTCAATTATTCTCCTATGGAAAAAACATGTTTGGTAGTGGTCTTCACCAATCAAAATTTTTTCCACTACATGCTTAGTCACACAACCAAGCTCATTTCAAAGGTGGATCCTCTCAAGTACCTACTCTCTAGGACTACACTTACATGTCAAATGGAAAAATGGGTTATGTTGCTAAGTGAATTTGATATTCAGTATGTCGACAGAAAAGCTATTAAAGGGCAAGTCATTTCTGATCAGCTAGCTGAAGCACCATTGGTAGATGCATATCCTTTGGTCATAGAATTTCCAGATGAGCATTTGTACATGATAGAAGAACAACCAACATGGCAAATTTACTTTGATGGATCCTACACAGCTCATGGCGCAGGGGAAAGAATACTTTTTGTCACACCTCAAGGTGACTACATTCCCATGTCATTCAAATTGGGATTTCCCTGCACAAATAACATCACAGAATATGAAGCACTAATTTTAGGGCTTCACATGGCCATAGAATGGAACATCACAGATATCTAGGTCTTTGGTGACTCCCAACTCATCATCAAACAAGTCTTGAATGAGTATCAAACCAAAGATGACAAATTGATGCCATATAAGAAGATGGTTGACAAGCTGAAAGAACACTTCCTCCACTTGCAGATAACACAAGTACCGCACTTACAAAACAAAGCTGCTAATGCAATGGCCACAATTGGCTCGCTTCTTGAGATTCCTCATGAGTCTACGCAATACAAATTATTAGTTGAGAAACTACATGCTCCCACTTATGATAATGATGAATCAAATCACGTATGTGTCTTGGTTGGTCCCCAGTCCCTATGGTACCATGATATCCAAGCTTACCTACAAAATGGTATCATATCTCCTCATCTCACTGCAAACCAATGCCAAAAATTTATCTGTAGAGCATCTTGTTACACCCTCGTAGCCAACACCCTTTATCATCAAGGTTATCACAACATGCTCTCTAGATGTCTAGATGAAAATGAAGCCACCCAGGCTTTACACAAGGTACATGCTAGAATCTACGGTGCCCACACGAGTGGCATGGTCCTAGCCAAGCACCTTCTATGTATAGGGTACTATTGGCCTAAAATGGAACATGATGCTTGTGAGTTCATCAAAAAGTGCTTACCTTGTCAACATCATGCTAATTTGATCCATACTCCTGCTCAGAACCTTAGACCTATTGCACCTCCTTGGCCCTTCTCTTGTTTGGGTTTTGAACTCATTGGTAAGATTACTCCTCTCTCTTTTGAAGGCCACAAGTACATAATCATAGCTATGGAGTACTTTACAAAGTGGGTCAAAGAAATTCTTCTCACACTCACTACTGGTGTCTAGATATCCAAATTCATCCTCTATCACATCGTTTTCCACTTCGGCATACCCTCCACCATCTTCATAAATCATGGTACACCATTTGAAAATCAACATGTCAGTGATCTCTGTGCTCGCCTCCATATCCATCACCGTTTCTCCAGTCCATATTTCTTGCAAGGTAACGACCAAGTTGAGGCAACTAATAAAACCATCCTCAAAATCCTCAAGAAAGTTGTCAATGATACTAGTCATGACTGGAATCTCCAGATCAATTATTCCCTTTGGGCATATCACATTTCCTATAGTACTCCTACTGGAACTACTCCCTACTCCCTAGTCTACAGTGCTAAAGTAGTCTTACCAATTGAGATTGAACTAGCTTCCCTCTGAGTATCACTAAGAGGCCTGATTGATGATGAAGATTACCGGGTAGTTCAACTCACACAGTTGGATCTCCTAGATGAAAAGCGCTAGCAAGCTTATGATCACTTGATTGTTTACCAGAATAGACTCAAGAAAAACTATAATGAGAAGGTCCACCCACACCAGTTTCAGGTAGGGGACCTTGTGCTAAAAGAAATTAAGAAAGTGGTTACTAATCGGGAAAAGAAAGGCAAAGTTGAAGTCACCTGGCAAGGCCCATATTTTGTCACTACATGCTTCGATTCTGGGGCATATCAACTCTCTACTCTAGAAGGAGAACCATTGAATGATCCTATCAACATCACTCATCTCAGGCACTTCTATGCCTGACGACTGGTTGTTCATTCTAGTTAGCTGAGAAAATCCACAAAAAAAGTATAAAAATTCCTAAAAAAAAAGCACAAAAATAATGAAAACAGTCCTGAGAAAATATCTAAAAAGAAAAAAATGAATCAGAAAAAATGGTTGTCCCAGTGAAAACCTGGTAAATAGGCACTTGGGCAATATCAAAAAAATAAAAAAGATCCAAAAAAAAAATCAAAAATAAAAATAAAGAGAAAAACTTTCGTCTAATGGTGAAAACTTGGCAATCAAGTGCCTTGGACAAGTATAGGTGATGAAAACCTAGAAAAAGGTGTCACACATAGTGGACCATTCCATTATCTATCAAAATCTCATCTCCCTCCATCACCAGCACCGCATCTCCACTACTCTCCACGTTCCCTTATTCCCTGGGTGTTCTCATATCATACGCACTAGTCTGCAATGATCTCCCTATCTCATATCCTGAGCTTTTGTACACATAATATTGTATATTATGGTCCATACATTGTACTATCCCAAGCCCCAAGTGTCAGTCCTATATATTTATTGTGTCCTGAGTTGCTCCTTGTAAGATCCTATGTTGGTTCTATGGTTTGCTTGTAGTACGCATTTGATCAATCAACTTGGTAAGTCTCATCTTTCTGGAAATGAGTCTTGAGGATGTATCCTTCCTCTCGTCAAATTAAATCTAGATCATCATCATCTTTAGGTTCTCATAGGATGTATATTTCCTCTTGAACTAATCAATCAACACACACAACTATCACGCACATCAAGACAAGTAACTTGATCCAATCAAATCTCGGCAGCAACCTTGTACATAATCACTGTGACTAATCGCTGGTAATTAATCTGCTCAATTTGATCCTTGTACATTCATGACACATTCCATCTTCCCACCATCATGCTAACATCTTGAGTCATCATCCTGCTAACATTCCATGCCCGATCCTCCATTGTCCACTTTTCTGATTTATCAGTTGATTGTGACACACAAAAAAAACAAACATAGGTGAGTCCCATTTGCGTCCATTTCATTACCTCTTGTATCATTATTGCATCTATTCATTAGAATAATTATATTCATCATTTAGGTTGCATTAGTTCTATCATTCAGGTCATATTGTTCATTAGTAAATTGCATTAATCATCATGTCAATAGTTAGTATCATTTTAGAACTTTACATTATTAATTCATTATTTAACTTGCATAATCTATTCATTTTACCAACTTGCATTGATAAATTGATTTTAGATTCATTTTATCACCTTGCATTATTAAATCCACTTAAACATTCATTTTATCATCTTGCATTGTTAAATTCATTTTAGGTTCATTTAAGTCATCTTGCATTGTTACTCCATTTTTAGGTTCATTTAAGTCATCCTGCATTGTTAATCCATTTTTGATTCATTTTAGTCTTGCATTGTTAAAAACATGTGCATATTGCATAATTAAGTCAGTTTAATCTTTAGATTCATTTAGATTCCATTGTTCACTCATTTACACATTCATTTTCATTCATCTTGCATTGCCCATCCATTTTAGGTTCATTATCTTGCATTGTTAATTCATCTTGCATAGTTCATCCATTTAGGTTTCATTTATATTCATTTTAGTCTTGCATTTGTTAAAATATCATTTAGAGTCATTTGGCATTCATATACATATTCATAAAACATCAGCATATATATCGCATACATCATAAAAACACATCACATCCCGCATCCACACACGTCAGTACATCATATACATATAAGCCGCATACATCCTACATAAGTCATACATCATATTACATAATCAGGTCATTCATATACATCACATCCTGCAAGCACCAAATGTCAGTAATCATATAGTCATAGGCATTAACACATCATATAGATCATACATCATAAGCATCAATAGAGTCCTCATCATATATATATATATATATATATATATATATATANAATATATATATATATATATATATATATATATATATATATATATATATATATATATATCAATGTCTATCAATAAAATACATCACGTGCACCTCAGTGCCAATATACATGTATAATCTCAAAAATACAAAACTGTGTGTCATCTGATCCTCTAAGGAATCATATTGGTGGCTATGATAACCCACCTCCCTACCCTGGTGGTGGACGGGGTGGCATCCCCACTGATCCCTATGATTCTAAAGCCTGCACTCTGCTCTAAGAATGTGACCTCTCTGAGTAGTCGCGTCTCTATCCCTTGGGAACTAGCTGATGATATAGTGCCCTGTAATGGGATACCTCCCTGCTTGCCCTATTTGCATCTCTATGAGCTGTGAATGCCTTAGCCACCACCTACCCAACCCCACCTGCTACCGCTGCCTGCCTAGTGATGTCATGCTTAGCCTTATATACCTCTGCCTATCGCAGTGCTGCATCCCTCTCTGAGGTCAATGCAAAGATCTGCTCAGTCTCCTGCTCCATCTGTAGGGTCAGTGTATCCAGCTAGCCTGTAAGTGTATCTATCTTGGTATATAGGTCTCCTACATCCTGTGTCAGGTCCACCATTGCAAACTCATCTGAGTCCACCTAACCCTGTAAGGTGTCTACTGCACCCTCTGCCCTGTCAGCCTGTGCTGTCTCTGCAGTCACTAATCCCTGTATCTAGGCAATCTCTACATATAGGCTCAAATCAAACACCACCACCATATATTATAAACCTCGTAGTTTGGTGCACTCTATCTGAAGACTGTCTCACTCTGTGATGATAGTTATTAGAATAATCCCAAAGCATAACTGAGAGGGGGGGGTGAATCAGTTATCAGTAACTTCAATTCTTTTTTACTTCTTAACTTAAGAATACAACAAAGTAAATGCTTAATCAGATAACACAGTACTCAACACATAATTTGATTATGGGGAAACCAAATGGTAAAAACCTTGGTGGGAATTAGCACCCACAATAAACTATACTTGTTTGTAGTAATCCCTGTTAGAAGATATTTCAACCCTGTTAGGAGTTGTACATTACAATGCAATAAGTATAGTGGCCTAGTTAAGGGTCGGACCCTGTTTGGAGTCTTTTACAAATAACCCTGTTAGGGGTGGAGGACTCACTGTCCAAAAGCTCACTGTTTGATGGTGAAGGCTACAACCTTCTGTATAATAGATATGCACTATATCTAATGATCAACTATAGAGTAGACCTATTGTCTTGATCAGTTCCAGTGTATTACAATCCTTTACTTCTTCTTCACATAGACTCTTGCTGAATGAACCACATCTTATCTTCTGCTCTGTACTTTTTCTATCTCTTTTCACATCATTCACACTTAGCGTTAACAAACAAACTACTATAAGTATCTTCTCCAAATTAGAAGGTCATTTCGGCTCTTAGAAACACTTCAAAAACATCTTAGTCAGCTTAACTAAGCACGCAAGCATAATTACAACCGTGCAAGTCAATGCTAAACAGACGCGACGCTTCACTAAGTGGGCTTCACCAAATTAACTCAAACAACACGATCTTGATGTAATATAATAGGTGCATTTAACCAAAGATGGTTAAATCATAACTGAACATGAATATACACACGCATATCCTGAAGATAGGTGCAACTCATGAAACACGTTATATACATCGGCCCTAAACAGTTATACTTCCAGAATTGTAACTGCCAATAACAGAATTTCATAAATTTACTAAAACATCATATCTAGGTCTGCGTGTATGAAAATAACATAATAAACATGTCAACAACATGTATCTAACCACACAAGTCTTCACATCATCATTCTGATAAGTACATATAGAATTACTGCTGTGTATTATATTTATTCATCAATGACAAACATACAATCAATCAACTGCTCAGAATCAAATCTCCAACAATCTCCCCCTTTGACATTGATGGCAACATATGATATCCAAAACATCCTCTGTTCATGGTGTCCTCTTTCTTTTAAAATCTTCTCAATATCCTCATCAAAGATTTCTCTAAACTGCTATAGTTCTTTTGACTATGTTTTTGTTCCATGTATTACTCCCCCAGAGTATAAGCTCCCCCTTAGTACATACTCCTCCTTACTATATACTCCCCCTTTGACATCAATGGCAAAGGGAACCATAAACCATTAGGCATAGGTACTACTCAAGAAGTAGAGTAGTCAAACAATCATCAGTCACTTAATGACTGATGTTCTTGCTGCTTCTTCTAAACAGACTCAGGAGAGGGAATTACTCCCAACTTCTCCCTGAGATACTCAAAAGTATCCTTTGGTAAGGGCTTTGTGAAAATATCTGCCAGCTGTTCTTTGGTGCTCACATAGTCCAATTTAACTTCTTTATCTGCAACCTTTTCTCTTAAGAAATGGTACTTGATCTCTATGTGTTTTGTCTTTGTGTGCATCATAGGGTTCTTAGACATGTTGATAGTGCTAGTATTGTCACAGTGAATAACAATAGGATAATTAACCTGAATGCCAAAGTCTTTAACCATTTTCTTGATCCATACCATGGTTGAATAATTTAGTGCTGCTGCAACATATTCAACTTTTGCTGTTGACTGAGAAATACAGTTCTACTTCTTTCTTATCCAAGAAACCAACCTATTTCCAAGAAATAACGCTCCTCCTAAAGTGCTCTTCCTGTCATCAATACAACCTACCCAATTTGAATTTGTATACACATGAAGTTGTACATTCTCTAATTTTGGATGCCATAAAGCATAGTCTATAGTTCCCTTTAGGTATCTAAATATCCTTTTGACTGCCATTAGGTATTTTTCTTGGGTTTAGTTGCAAATCTTCCAACAATGCCAACTGCATTAGATATGTTAGGTCTAGATTGAGTTAGATAAATGATTTTACCAATCATAGATTTGTACAATGTCTTGTCAACTACTGTGGAATCATCATCTTTTGAAATTTTTCTTCCTGTTATCATGGGAGTGCATACTGGCTTACAGTCATCCATCTCAAAGATCTTCAGTATTTCCTTCACATATTTTGACTGATTAATGAATATACCTTTATCTGTTTGCTTTACATTCAGTCCCAAAATGTATTTTATAGGACCAATCATACTCATTTCAAATTCATTCTGCATTTCTTTTGTAGATGCTTTACTGAGCTTGTCATTACCCCCAAAGATAATGTCATAAAAAAATATAGCAACTAATAGTAATCCATCAGGTGTCTCTCTTGTGAATAGGTTATAGTCTATTGCTCCTTTCTTGAATCCAATCTTGGTAAGATAACCATCAAGTCTCTCATACCAAGCTCTTGGGGCCTGTTTAAGACCATAGAGTGCTTTCTTCAATCTGCATACCATGTTTGGTTTATCTGAAATATTGAATCCTTTTGTCTATTCTATGTAAACTTATTCATTCAAGTCACCATTCAAAAAGGCAGATTTTACATCCATTTGATAAACTTTAAAGTCTTTGAATGTTGCGTATGACAAAAACAACTTAATGGCTTCCATTCTGCTCACAGAGGAAAATGCATCAGTGTAATCTATTCCTTCTCTTTGCACATATCCTTTACATACCAATCTTGCTTTGTTTCTTACCACTATACCATCTTCATTCATCTTGTTTCTGAATACCCACTTTGTTCCAATCACATTTTTGTCACTAGGTCTAGGGACCAATTCCCATGTATTATTTTTTATTATCTGATCTAATTCTTCTTTCATTTCATTCTTCCAATCAGAATCATTACATGCGTCTTCAACACTTAAAGGTTAAATTTGTGAGAGTAAACATACCTCTTCATCCATTGCTAGAATTTTTTCTTTTGATCTGGTCAAAACACTGGTGCTCTGATCTCCAATGATTTCATCTTTAGAGTGGTATCTAGATGTGAATTTTGGAACCTTAGGTGTTTCTTCTTCTTCTGTAATTTGTGATTCTTCTCTACTTGATTTAGGGTCATTTCAAGAGACATCAATGCAATCAAACATTTCTTCAATAATAGTATCTTTACTATTAGGCCTAGGCTCATCTTCAATCATAGGTGCATATTCATAGTATCTTTCTTGAACCATAAAATTCTCATCAACTTTTACATGAGTACTTTAAATTTCTTTTTCAATCTCAAATTGAAACATCTATATGCATTGCTTTTTGTAGAGTAACCAAGGAAAATACCTGCATCACTTCTAGCATCAAACTTACCAACACCATCATCTCTCTTGATGTAGCACTTGCTGCCAAAGATTCTAAAATATTTTACTGTAGGTACACTTCCAAAACAAAGTTCATAGGGTGTTTTATCTGTGCCTAGCCTCAATTGAGTTTTGTTGATAGAATAGACTACTGTGTTCACTGCATCTCTCTAGTAGGTGTGTGCAACTTTTCATTGTATCATCATAGTGCATGCTGTATCAAGTATGATCCTATTCCTCCTTTCTGCTATCCCATTCTGCTAAGGGGTTCTAGGTGCACTTCACTGTCTTTTTATTCCATGTTCTTCACAATAGTCATAGAACTGATCAAAGGTGAACTCTCCTCCTCTATCTAATCTCAGACATTTCAGTTTTAATCTAGATTCATTCTCAACCTTAGCTTTGAATATTTTGAACTTTTCAAAAGCTTCAGATTTCTCCCTTAAGAACGCAACCCACATCATCCTAGAAAATTCATCAATAAACAAAATAAAATACCTTTCTCTGTAGTATGATCTTGTTAAGGTAGGACCACACAAATCTGTATGCACTAGGTCTAATTTGTTCTTAGCTAAGTTCTGCTTTCTTTTGAAGGAACTTCTTATATGCTTTCCCATAACACATTCCCTGCATATAGTGTCAATAGGTCTTGCAATACTAGGAAGGTCTTTGACTACCTTAACATTGCTGATCTTTACTATATTATCAAAATTGATATGACAAAGTCTCTTATGCCATAACCAACTGTCATCCACCTTTGCAACAAAAAAAATTACATCAGAATTGAGCTAAAAAACATTACCTTTTGTTTTAGATCCTGATGCAATCATGTCTCCATCTTTTTTGTTAATAATGCACTTGTTGTCTTTGAACTCCAAATGATAACCTTTGTCAAGTAGCTATCCAACACTCAGTAAGTTATGATGTATTCCATCAACATATAGAACATCATTTGTCTTGTTCTTTCCATCCAAAGTGATAGAACCTCTGCCTATGATAGGTTTAGGAGTGTTATCACCAAATATAACCATACCACCTTTTTATTTGTCTAGATGAACGAATCTATATTTGTCACCTGTCATATGATGAGAGCATCCACTGTCAATGATCCAATCAGTTCTGATGTCTGCTTTGGAGATTAGGGCTAGCTCTTGTTCTTCCTTTTCATCTACAATGTCTATTTCCTCAAGCAACCTTTCCATATCTCTAAGGGCAATGAATCCAATTTCATCTTCTCCTAAATCTTCATCGATTACACCTTCTTTAGCATGATAAGATTCCTTCTTATATTTGGGTTTGTAATCAGATTTGAACTTCTTGACTCTTGTGGGACACTTAGATGCAAAGTGACCAATCTTGTTACATGAAAAACATTTGAATGGAAGCTGTCCTTCATATTTTCCTTTTCCTTTCTTTTCTCTTCTAGCAATCATAGCTATGATTTCTTCAAGTTCTTCATCAACTTCTTCTTTCTCATTTTGACTGGAGATGTGTAAATATTTCTTACCATGGACTGAGGCTTTGAAAGCTGTTTCACTTTTAGGTTTAGTCTTCAATCTTGATATCTCAAATGTAGAGATTTTGCTGATTAGAATCTCTCTCTTGAATTTTTGTGAGAATTGCATAGTTTCCTCCAAAATACTGATCTTTTTTTCATAGTCTGATGTCAAATTTGTTAGCAGCTTGTCCATTATATCTTCTTTTGATATTTCTCCACCATTGTTTCTGATTCCAGAGACTACTTCATTTATTCTTTGATTGTAGGCTCTAATGTTCTCTTCAGGTAACATCTCAAGACTGTTGTATTTATTTTTCCATGTCTTCATGTGTGCATTCTTTTCTTGAACATCTCCTTCAAACATGTCTTCTAAATACTTACATATGGTATATGCTCTGTCAATTTTTTTGATCTCATAAAATTCACTATCGGATAAGGTGCTGATTAAGGCTTCTTTGGCAATTGAATTATTGGTAAATGTCTCTTTTTGTCTAGTGGTAGCATCATCCTTTGCAAGGTCTTTTAGAGATGGAATTACAACTTCTTGTGTGGCAATTTAAAAGATCTCAAAGCCAATACATTGTAGATGTGTTATCATTTTGTTTTTCCAATCCAGATAATTTTCCCCATCGAGCTTAGGGCTTTCTTTTCTGAAGTAAGACATCTGATCTACCTTAAACTGTTAGGATTCTTCTCCAAGGCACTTGGCTTTGATACCAATTGTTAGAATAGTCCCAAAGGATAAATGAGAGGGTGGAGGGTGAATCAGTTATCAGTAACTTTAGTTCTTTTTTACTTCTTAACTTAAGAATACAACAAAGTAAATTCTTAATCAGATAACACAGTACTCAACACACAATTTTATTATGGGGAAACCAAATGGTAAAAACCCTGGTGGGAATTAGCACCCACAATAAACTATACTTGTTTGTAGTAATCCCTGTTAGAAGATATTTCAACCCTGTTAGGAGTTGTACATTACAATATGTATAGTGACCTGGTTAAGGGTCAGACCCTGTTAGGAGTCTTTTACAAATAACCCTGTTAGGGGTGGAGGACTCACTGTCCAAAAGCTCACTGCTTGATGGTGAAGGCTACAACCTTGTGTATAATAGATATGCACTATATCTAATGATGAATTGTAGAGTAGACCTGTTGTCTTGATCATTTCTAGTGCATTACAATCCTTTACTTCTTCTTCACATAGACTCTTGATGAATGAACCACATCTTATCTTCTGCTCTGTACTTTTTTTTGTCTCTTTTCACATCATTCACACTTAGCGTTCAGAAATGAACTACTATAAGTATCTTCTCAAAATTAGAAGGTCATGTTGGCTCTTAGAAACACTTCAAAAACATCTTATTCAACTTAACTAAGCATGCAAGCATAATTACAACCATGCAAGTCAATGCTGAACATACACGATGCTTCACTGAGTCGGCTTCACCAAATCAACTCAAACAACACGATCTTGATGTAATATGATAGGTGCATTTAACCAAAGATGGTTAACTCATAAATAACCATGAATATACAAACGCATATCCTAAAGATAGGTGAAACTCATGAAACACGTTATATACGTTGGCCCTAAATAGTTATACTTCCAGAACTATAAATGCCAATAACATAATTGCATAACTTTACTGAAACATCATATCTGGGTCTACGTGTATGAACATAACATAATAAACATGTCAAAAAAATGTATCTAACCACACAAGTATTCAAATCATCATTTTGATAAGTACATATAGAATTATTGCTGTGTATTATATGTTGTCATCAATGACAAACATACAATCAATCAACTTCTCAGAATCAAATCTCCAACAACAGTATCATAAGTCTCTTGTGCTATGTACCCTGCAGGTGGCCCCTGTACCTATGGTGGCACTAGTGGTTTCTACACCTATACCTATGCCTGCACCTATACCTGTGGCTGATCCTATGCCTATGCTAGTGGGGGCCCCTGATCCTGTACCTGTGCCTCAATCTGAGGTCTCACCAGTCTGCGGCTTCCTCCTCTGACCTGCTACCAAGGTCTCTAGGGCATCCCCAATCTCTGTACCATCATCCACATCTAGGTCCCCTATCGGTTGCTCATGAGTAGCCACCTGAGCTGGGTCAGTCAGTCTCACTGGTGTGTGCGTAGCCCCCCATGCTGCATACTCTAGGGTCATCCCTGCATCTGCAATGTCTGGCCACGCCACAAAATATAGCCATACCATATCTCTCTAGGATGCCCTCACTATGATAAAATCCATGTATCTCCCCCATGTCCCTACCTTCCTGGTGACATGAGGATGTAAGGCATCCTCTGCCACCACTCCCTGCTGCAGCCCAAACTGCCGCATGACCCTGGATGGTCTATACCTCTCTATCTGGTGGATGGTCCTCCCCAATAGAAAGTAATCGGTCTGAATGTATGAGAGGTATTAGAAGTCCTTAAATCTATCCTCCACTCCTTCTTCCTAGTCCATAGCCCCCATGGCTCGCATAGCCTATACAGGGTCCAGCAGAAAACCTGTACCTCGTCTAACAGTCACCACCAGTATCTAGTCTGGCCAACAAAGGTGTATCTCAAAGGGAGCCTATATCTGCAGGCATAAGGCTCCCTAGGCTATGTTGAATCCTTGAATCTCATTGGTTAGAACACTATAATGTGCTCCCAAGCCCACACTAACATCAGAGTCACCCCGATACCCATGTTGCATTCCTCGTGGTACGTAGCCATGTGTAGATCATGGTATAACTGTCCTAGGACAACATACCCCAGAAATAAGAGGTCCCCTCCTCCATCATTTGAGCTAGTGCCCATGACTATCCCATCCCAAAACCATGTCCAGCCAGATCTACTAACATGCACCCCCGATCAGTCCTGCAATATACAGGGCTATCCACTTCAGTCTCCTATCCACTGCTGACTGCCAAGGCATCTAGGTATGATACATCAGGATCAGCCTCATCAGCTGCCTGAACACAATCTCCATGTAGTGGTCACTATCCTCCAACCTATATTGAGGAATCACCCCTCGGATAGGTATCCATAGAATATGCTAGACGTCCTCTAGGGTAATGGTCGCCTCTCCAATAGCCAAATAAAAAGTGGTGGTGTCACTATGCCACCGCTCGATGGGCGATCATCATCCCATTATGCACCCATAGCCTAGGCCAATGGGGAACATAGTCTAACCCAACTACTACTAGTAATCCCTAGTCATCCTCTATCAGCTATGAATCCAACTCCATAGTAGGAGGCCAATGCTCTCGCGATCCCAATGGTGGGAACTGCTCCTTCAAGAATTTTAGAATCCACCATGTCAGACACCTTTTCTTCTGGTCCTAGTCTACCTGTTCCCAAAGTGGGGCATCTTGTCCCTAGATCTTATGCCGACCCATCCTCGGCCCCCGCTGGGTCTCCCCTTTTCCCTCCTTTTTGGTGTTTTCCCTTTTAGGCACAAACACCGGTTCAGCCAAAAACACTGGTTCATACACTGACATCTCCGACGTGCTTTCCCGCAGATCGATGTCTTTGAAGATGTGGGTCTGGGTTTGGCATCTTTGAAGATGCCAGTCCAACATCGTCAGCTCTAGAGACACTGATCTGGGGATCAGCTTCTGTGAATACATCAATCCAGGGATCGACGTCCTCGCAGATGCTGGTTTGAGAACCGACATCTCTAGTCTGAAATCTATTTTACCCCTCATTAATTCCCTATCTACCCCTCCAAAGCATTAAATAACATTAATATCAATAAATATAAGGTCCCAAATAGCCCACTCACCGGTACTGGTCGCTTGATGGGCCTCCCATGTGTGCGCACGCACTCTCCAAGTTGCCCCTTCATCCTCTCGTTGGCCATCTTTTCACTCTAGAGCTCAAAAATCACTATTCACTATTCACAAATGACCTTCTTTAACCACCTCAGCCCCTCTTATAGCCCCCATTTTCCCCAATTTTTTTTCCCACCCCCGTTTCCCCCTCGTCTATATTTTTGTATATATCGTCCTATTGTAAAGTTGAAATGCACATAAAATCTCAAAAACATTTAAAAATCGTGAAAATCCACAAAATTCAAAAATTCCAAAAATTCCAAAAACATCAAATATTCTCAAAAATCATGCAATAAACCCTTCATTCTTTTCGCATTGTTCCAGATCTTAGTTTTCACCAATGTTTTGATCCATGCGACTGCGACGCTATTTTTCACCAAATCTATTTTATGACTGACTGTCCTTGCTCTCCATCCTGTTCATAACTTTTTCTAACGAATCTCTTTTATCAAATCAAATCCAATCTTTGCGTGTTAGGATGCATTCTTCCAGTGTCGGCTTATCAAATCCTTCATCACATCAATCCTGTTCATGGCAAGAAGTTTGGACCGAATGGCTGCTTGGTCATGAGGCCTCCTTTATTGATTTTATCTTTTGTGTCAGTTCACACCTACTCACCAGTACCTTGATCTGCTATATCTTGGTGCGTTGTGACTGGTCGCTACTAATACATGCATCTTTTGTAGTGTGCTTTTGTTTGAGCATCTAGTCCACGCAAAGGTATCTTGTCATCTGTGTTTTCTTACACCTAATGCATACCTCCTCTTGCAATATCAAAATTGGATGTGCTCTCCACACTTTTACATACAAATAGATCCCCAATGCTCATTAGCTACATTTAATCTTATTTGCATTTGTATTCTTAGCTACATTCTTAATTGCATTTTAGAAGGCTTCTATTTATTCCCTCCTTCCTTTCCTCTCTCTTGTTGCGTCCTTTTTTGAGCAAATTCCACAACGTCATCTTCGTTGTGTTCTTTTCTTGAGGGGGCACAACCCTGTACCATCACTGCTTTAGCACGACTCCTAGAAATCCTCTTCCTCTAGGGCAACTTATTTTCTTGTCTTTGATGCAACATCACTTGCGACGCCACGTCAAAGAGATGCAAAATGTAGATGCCCAAAAATATTAATATTATTATTAATATTATTTTCCCTCTTATTCCTCTAACTATTTAATTCAATCAATTAAATAGTTTCATTTATCAATAGTTTAAATACTATTCTAATGTATTTTATTTAAATAC
>MU228150.1:1334927-1376969 GCA_018584345.1 Thuja plicata | reverse complement strand
CTTGGCAAGTTGGTCCTTTAGAGAAGTCATGCTTGAGAAAGTTGACTTTCTCAAGTGGGTTGAGTTGTTAATCATTCCTTAATGGAATGTGACAACATTAGGAGGTGGGTTAGGATAGAATTAGAATCAGGATTAGATTAGCATGGGGGGAATAGGTTGAGATGAGTTAGAACCCAGGGTAGAAGTGGTTGAAATAGGTTAGGTTGGGGTTTAAGGAAATATAAATGAAATGAATTAAACTTATTTAACTCATTTAAAATATAGGAATTAATTATTTAAGTATTTTATTACTTTTTAATAATTAAGGGGACTATAGCCATTTTAATTAAATAAAATAGGCTAGGGGAATGGGTTATTTGTAAGTGGATAATTGATTTAGGAGTTTATTTAATTCCTTTATAATTAAATACTATAGCCATGTTTGAATCTTGATTTGATTTAATCAGTTTGAACTGATTTGAATTATATAGCTATAATAGTTAATATAATTCAGTAATAAAAATCACCTAGGACATTAAATCTTGATTTTAAAATAAATTATGCCAAAGTAACATTGTTATGACATAATTGGGGGTATGATCACACTTAGGGAAAATAGGGTCTATAGTCAGAACATACCAAATTTAGGTGGTTACATTTTCCCCTCTTTGAATTGATGTGCGAGTAGTGCATTGATTCAAAGAAAGTTTTTGATTTTTGACTTCAGAAAGATTGAGAATTCCGTTCTTGGTTGTCGAATGAAATGTTGATGAGATCACTCTTGTACTTGATTGAACTAAACTGATAGAATTTATTTTGAACTTGGTTGTCATCCAAAGATCAATAAAAGATCTTAAAGATACCAATTCTGAACTTGGTTGTCATCCAAAGATTGATAATAATGATTCTGAACTTGGTTGTCATCCAAAAGTCAGTAAGAAGCTGCTAGGAGCTTTAATAAGAATCTTTTAAAAATGAGGAAACACAATATATCCAGCTTATGAGAACCAAAGCTTTCTATCCAACAGTTCTGACTTAGTCAAGAAAACTGTTATGCCCCTAGTTTGTTTGATAACAAAGTCATTTTAATGCCGTTTCTAGAAAAAATGTAATTGATGATAGTGTGATCATGCCCACTAGGAACAAAATCAAAGGAAAAGAATAAAATCCCTTAGTTGAAAGAATGTATCACTTGTAGGAAGCGGTTAGGGCAAGAAAGAATGGAGTAGAAGTGGAAAAAGATGGTGTATCTAAAAATAAACACACTAGTACCAAGTTAATTACGTGAAAACATGAGTGATGAGAATAATAAAATGATGTCAGACCAAGATTTATGAGAAAATGTGCAGTATTGAAAGATTTGTGGAACAAATAAAGAAAATCTGCAGTTTCTGGGACTGTCGCAAAAATGGCACTGTGCTGCTGAAAACATCTTAGACACCTTCGATATGGTTCCTGATTGATTAAAAAGAGAACAAAAATGTAGTTGTAGTTGTCTGGGAGGAGTTTTGGAACTTCTAAATGGCTCAAAAGACCAATATAAGCCTCAAAATTTACCATTTCACTATTCATTTTCACTTTCCTCCATAGTAATTCTGAGAGCTCTATAGAGAAGATGGTAGTCCCTGTGAGGAAGCATCATTTCGAGATGAGCCATTGACATCAGCGCCCGACTGACTACCCACCTCTAGTAAGTGCTCATAAAACTACCTTGTGAATTTTGCAAATTTTAATTCCATGCATTTTTGTAGCTTTTATAGCCATTTGAAGTTTGAGTCGCATCCAGTATTCTAGATCACAACCTGCAAAACCTATGTCACATCTGGTATTTCCTAGATTGCATTTGGTTTTTTCAAATTCCTTCATCACATTCAGGATACTTTGGATCGCATCCAGTTGCCCTATTTTTGTCTTGGTTTTGAGTTTGAAATTTGTTTTGTGTCGTACCCTATCCATTTAAGCTCATACCCTATTTTCAAGGTCGCATCCTGTATTTTAGGGATCGCACCCTATGGTCTCTATTGCATCCTATATTTCCAGGATTGTATCCAGTAAAGGAGATCGCACCCTATCATTTTAGAATCATATCTGATTATGAGACTTAGAAATTTAGTCTTTTGGACCTGTTTTCTTTCCGTGAACCTTGAATTACTTAGCTGATTAGGAGTCAGCATCTTTTCTGTAGATAGACTATTGCTGTATATTTGTGTTTGTCAAAACAGACCCAGTTTGAGGTAGTCGCATTTCGTGGAACCTACCCAGGTCATGTGCTTGCATTGTCTGGACTACTGTCAGATGATGAGCAGACTACATTGATTTGATGTGGATTATGTTCTTTGATAGGTTTACCCAAGATAGGGGTAAACTGAGGGTTGTTGACTGCTCTTGCCGAGAGATGGCACTCAGAGCACAACACCTTCCATCTGTCGACTGGGGAGATCATAGTGACTCTAGAGGATTTATGGTAGATGCTTTGGGTTTTGATGATTGGTGCTGAGGTGTGCTTTGAGTCGATGACTGATGTGGCGATTGGTGTTGCACGTCAATATTTCCAGGATGACATGATTGATCGCCGATATCTCTCATGGGATTATATGGTCAATCATTATGATCATTTATCTGTGTACTTAGCAGGTTTGATAGGTAGCATCCTGATGCCAGATAGAGGTCATCATGGATTTATGGTTGGCTGGGTAGACATGTTGGAGCAGATGGTTACCCATAGACAAAGATTTGCATGGGGCAGTTGTATTTTAGCCCATATGTATCAAGAGCTTCATGAGATAGTATATCATTATACCCGTAGTATGACTGTGGGTATCCTTATTCTTCAGATCTGGGCTTGGGAGCACATCCCTGTTACATGGCCAATTGTAGATAGGCAGCAAGCACCAGAGCAGCCTTATGTATACATGTATGTAGGTCTCATTCAGCAGCCCCATCTGGGCAAGGTTGAGTACTGGCGTCAACTTTTTGACGATATGACTGAGGTCATTTGGTGACCATATTTAGACTGCGAGGAGTGGACCTTGAATGCACGACATGTACCATATTTATTTTAGAGCTGATACCTCACAGGGAGGACCAGATATGTGATAGAGTGGTTTATTCACACCTGAGTGCTGAGACAGTATGGCAGATGGTAGGGCAGGATACATGATATCACTTTTTATGCATGGATCTAAGATGAGGCATTATTGTGGGGTGCTTAGCTGAGGTATGAGACAAAACACCAGGAGATTCATGATATGGTTGGAGTAGACTGGGATCTCTTCCTTGATGTGGCCGATGTAGGTGTTTCAGATGGATATGCCACAGAGATGCTCCAGTTCCCATTTCCTCGTTTCACTGTACTGGAGGAGATCATTCCTCACATAGAGGAGCCTTTAGATTATGATCTTGAGGAGCATCTTGCTAGAGGGAGGGGAGGATCACACAGAGATAGGGCTGTCGACAAACATGGAGGTTGGGATGGAGGGAGAGATAGGAGACAACCTCCTTTGGATGATGGCGATGATGGAGATGATAGGGGTGGCGGTGGTGTGGCTGTTGATACAGGTGGTGCGAGTGGTAGTGGATAGGGGAGGTGCCAAATATTTAGATTTGTAGCTCCTTAGAGGGATCCTGGTCTGCTCCTTACTAGGGATCAACAGATACAAAGGCAACAGGGGTCACAGGATAGACCATAGGATAGGGGACAAGACAGGCCTCAGGGCTAGGATATAGGTAGAGATAGAGATCCTCTTTCTAGGTGTGAGCATTAGAGAGAGCAGCTAAGGGCGCATATTACAGCTCTAGAGGCAATAGCCATAGCAGTAGAGTCTAGACTAGCTATATCAGATGCCTTGCTTATAGATAGGGACATATAGATGGAGAGAATCTGAGTAGAGAGAGACATACAGGCCCACACAACCACACATCAGGGACAAAGGGCCACATATTATTATGCTCATTATCATGCAGTAGTGCCAGAGGGGCAGAGAGTAGTGTCATTTTCTCAGTTGGCTAAGCAGTCTGAGGGAGCGATGCCTCCTCCAACTCCATTTGTACTTCCTCCTCCTCCGCCTCCAGATCAGGGAGAGGGGGGGAGCCAGAGCTGATGTATATTGTCATATTTTGTATATCTAAGTTCACATTGTATATCTGGATCCTTCCAAGATCCTCTTTTGTATATGACACTGATATATGTATATTTGATTCATTCTGTCTCACTGATACTCTTTATACCAGATGTTGTTTGATTTTTACCATGTTTGGACACACATATATGCAGCTTCTGATTCTGATAGTTCTTATGATTGTCTGTTTTGCTTTTGATAGAGTTATTTGCACATATGATGATATCTTGGTCTCTTGGTGAGTTAGATTTAGATGATGACATCATTTTATGATTTGATCACTGATATAAATATGTTTTAAATGATACTTATGTGAAGATGCAAATGTATGTTTTTTGATTTTCCTTTATGCAAAATAGATGTATGGATGCACTTTAGGATGTAAAAGTAAAAATGCAATACATGGATGCTTTGTTTTGGTATTTTCCTGTTGCTTCTTTTTATGAATGCAAAATATATGCTATGGATGTGCAATGATAGATATATCAGTAATATGGATGTTGTAATTAACTTGATTTTTAGAAGAAGAAAATTTGAATTAATTTGGGGCTCATAATGCCTTTAATGCTTCTCATTTCTTGTTTATATCCCATGCAATTTGTCAAAAATGTAATAATATGAAGACTCTTAGGACTTTGTCACTGATATGCAAATGTATAGCTTTTTATCATCACTGGGCACTTTTTTAGAATGGATACCACCTGATAGTACAACCATCACTAATACCCACTGATATTATGAAAGTATGAATACTATGTTTTATTGGAATGTTGAAAATAGACTTAGGCATCAAGACATAGAAGCCAGGATAACAAAATAGTCACCTTCATTTTAATATACCAGATTCTGTGTAAGGCAAGATATTGGACCCACAATGACCTTGAAAATTCATATCCTTGGGTACATTATGCTTCGTATACCTTAGTGAGAATCTGGATCAGAAAATAGACAAGGAAATTGTTTTAAACTTACCGAAATTTACAGATAACCAAGAACGAGATATATGCGGCTATCCACCCATAGTGGCAGCTCTTACCATAAAAATCTCAGTTAGGTGAAAGTTATAGGATCATATGAAGCAATCACCATATGCAGAAAATCAAGAAAACATTATGCCCCTATCCTTGTGACTCTTTGTCTTTGCGCAAACATCATTGAGTAACTAAGAAGACATAATAAATCATCAATTGTGAATCAATCAAATAAAATTTATAATTACTAAGATGCCCCTAGTTGAAAACATCATTAGGACATGAAAGAATCATAATCAAACCAATATAAAATTATGTTTTTAAGTAGTACTTGTTCATTCATTTGTCAAACACAGTAAAGTTTCATCAATCAGAAAATTGGAACATAAGCAATATGGTTTTTCCATGCCTGTGCATTGATAGGATAATTTGTTCATGTTTTCGATCCAATATAGCCTTGTAGGAACTCTGTTAATGTAAATGTCATGTTCGAATATGTGATGTTTTGAAAAGACACCCTTGTTTTGAAAAGTGACATCATTTTTCATGTATCAAGAAACATTGTGTTTGTGAGGCAAACCATCCTAGAGCAACATAGAAACCACAACCTATCATGTTAGCAAAGATGCCCCTAGTGCAGAATGACTTATTCCTAAGACATAAATGTAGACAAATCCTAAGCGATGATAAGATATCCATTTAGGAAATGAAGTCAACGTTTGAGCATAGGTATAATTATGAAGGCTTAGTATTAGTAGTATATTGATAAATGGAACACAAAACACAAGTGATGCCTGATTGCTAGGTTTTCACCACTTGGCAAGATATTTTCTTTCTTTTTGCTACCAAGATGCCTGTTTGACTAGGTGCTCATCAAGGCACTTTTCTCTTTTTCAATTTTTTTGCTATTTTTTCTTTTTTGAATGTTTTTATAGTATCAAGGTGCCTATTTGCCAGGTTTTCACAAAGGATACCCTTTCTTCAAGACTTTTTCCATTGTTTTTGGATTTCTTCAGGATCAATTTTCTAAATGTTTTTGGTATTTTGTGAGAAATTTTTGTTGTACAGGCTCTACTACCGGAACATCAAGTGTAGAACCACTTCAAATGTAGAGTATTGATAGGTTCTAGAAGGATGTCTCCCTTAGGTGTAGTTAGTTGATAAGCTCCAGTCCCAAAAGTAGCAGTGATAACATAAGGTCCCAGCCAGTTAGGTTCAAATTTTCCTTTCTACTCTTTGTTAGGCTAGTTCTTAGGATTCTCTTTTAGGATGAGGTCTCCCACTTCAAATTGTCATGGTGTGACCTTCTTATTGTACCCCTTGGACATACGTGCTTGCTACACCTTTAGATGGTTGAACGCCTGTTGTTTGCACTCATCTAGTAGGTCCAGAGAATTCACCCTATCTATGTGGTACTGCTCATCAGTAACCAGACCTTGTAAAGATATGCACAAAGATGGGATTTCAACCTTAATAGGTAATACTGCTTCAGTGCCATAGACTAAAGAAAATGGCATGGCTCCAGTTGGTGTTTTGATGGTTGTTCTGTAGGCCCATAGTGCCGGATTCAATTGTAGATGCTAGTCTCTGCCAGACTTACTCACAGATCTATGTAGGATCTTGAGAATATTCTTTTTAGATGCCTCAACCTATCCATTACCTTGAGGATAATAGATTGAGGAGCAATGTTGAGTGATATGGAACTATTCACAAAGGTCATTAATGTCTTGATTTTTAAATTGGCCCCTATTGTATTTTACAATTGAAGAGGGTATCCCATATCTACAAATAATGTAGTTCAGAATGAACATAGCCACCTATTTTCTAGTGGCTTTGATTAGCGGCAAGGCCTTGACTGACTTTGTGAAATACTTAGTGGCTGTAATGATGAACTTGTGTCCATTTGAGGAGTTGGGATATATTTGTCCAACCAAGTCAAAGGCCCATTTCTGAAATGGACAATGTGTTATGAAAGGTATAAGTTCTCTAGTAGGAGCATGGATAATATTTCCATGTGTCTGGCATTTATGATAGGTTTTTGAAAACTAAATAGCATCTTTCTCCATGGCAGGCTAGTAATAACCTACTCTGAGCAGTTTCTTTGCTAATGAAAATCCATTCGAGTGCTATCCACATACACCTTTGTGGACTTCTTTTAATGCTAGATCGGACTCTTCGAGTTCTAAATACCTAAGAAGTGTACCATTGAGACCTTGTTGATATAGGTTGTTAGTTATGAGGACATAACGTGATTTCCTAATCAAGGATCTTTTCTCATTTCTAGACAGATTATTAGGGATGGTTTGGTCAGAAAGGTAAGCAATGATATTGGTATAATGAGATTGGTCTGGGGTGTTCAAAGCGCATATTGCCTGGTATTCAGGGGTATCAAAGGAAGGATATGATAGTTCTTCCACCAATAAGTCATAGTAGAATTGATGTTATTCTAGTTGTAACATGGATGCCAAGTTAGCCATAGCATGTGCAGCTTTATTCTCTGATCTTGGTATCTGCTGGAGGGTGACGAAGACAAAGTACTTCTTCAGGTCATCAACTAGTTGCTTGTAGGGAATTAATTTCTCATCTTTTTTTTGATACTCCCCATTGACCTAAATGATAATTAGTTTGGAGTCACCATATACGTGTAACTCTACAATCTTCCACTCCATAGCTAGCTTAAGACCGTTTACCAATGCTTCATATTTTGAAATATTGTTGGTGCATGGAAACATCAATTTGTAAGATTTGGGAATCTTGTAATCTTGAGGAGTTATGAATAGGACCCCTGTTCCAGAGCCTTGTTGAGTGAATGAACCATCAAAGTACATCTTCCATGGATATTTAGTTAGATACATGATTGTTTCATCAGGGAATTCAATTATTAAAGGTTTATCATCCTGGAGTGGTGAATCAGCCAATTGATCCATGAGGACCTATCCTTTAATAGCTCTCCTTTCTACATATTCAATGTCAAACTCACTTAGAATTAGGACCCATTTTGCCAAATGTCCTATTAATGCTGTTCTACTCAAAAGGTACTTTAGAGGATCAATCTTATTAATGAGCTTCACTGTATGAGAGAGCATGTAGTGCCTCAATTTTTGTGATGCAAAGATGACTGCTAAGCATGCTTTTTAAATAATGCTATAATTGAGCTCATAGGAGACCAATGTTCTACTAATGTAGTAGATAGCTCTTTCTTTCTTTGTTTCATCTTATTGAGCTAGCAATACTCCTAGGGATTTAGCTATAGCTAAAATGTATAGGAGTAGGGGCTTTCCTTGAATAGGTGCCATAAGGATAGGAGTAGCCAAGTATCCTTTCAATTCTCTAAAGTTTTCTTCACAGTGTTCATCCCAGTTGAAGGTAACCCTTTATGTAGTAATTTAGTAAAGGGTTGTGCCCTATTTGCAAGTTGGGACATGAATCTCTTGATGGACTAAAGTCTCCCTTGTAGCATCCTCATTTGACTGATGTTGTGTGGAGGATCCATCTCTAGTATAGCCTTAACTTTAGCGGGTTCTACCTCAATTCCCTTCGCTGAAACAATGAATCCTAGGAGCTTCCCTGATTGGACCCTAAAGGCACATTTCTTTGGATTGAGCTTAAGTTGGAATTGTTCCATTCAATCTAATATCTTTCTTAAGTGAGCAATGTGAGTACCTCTTTCTTTGGATTTAGCCAATGTGTCATCTACATAGTCCTCCATGTTCTTGTGCATCATGTCATGGAATATAGTTTTCATGGCTCTTTGATATGTTGCACCGACATTCTTTAACCCAAATGGCATGAATTTCTAGCAAAAGGTGCCCCATGTGCATGTAAATGCAATTTTCTCTTGATCCTATGGGGCACTTTTGATTTGATTATAGCCCTAGAATCCATACATTAAAGAATACATCTGGTAGCCTACTATGAGGTTTATGATCATGTCAATGTTAGGTAGATGGAATTCATCTTTCAGACAGGCTTTGTTTAAGTCTCTGAAGTCTGTACAGATCCTGGTAGATTTATCAATTTTAGACATGGGGACCACATTGGAGATCCATCCTGCATATACAATGACTTTGATAAATCCAGCCTTCAACAACTTCTCTAGTTCTGCTTTTACTAATAATGCAACATGAGGATGCATCTTTCTAAGTTTTTGTTTCACAGGCTTGATCCCGGGAGCTATAGATAAGTGGTGCATGATTAGATTAGGATCTAGTCCAAGCATATCAGTATAAGACCATGCAAATTTGATCTTCTTCTCTTTCAGGAACTCTGTGAACTATGTCTTCTCCTCTTCTAATAAAGATTGTGCAAGGTGGACTATTTGAGGATTTTCAATAGTACCCAAATTTACTGGCTGTGTTGGTTCAATTAGTACTGAAGACCTTTCTTGAAAGTGTTCGGGGAGGATATCAAGAGTCTCATCCTTTGGCACCTTTGAGAGGTTTTCACCATTGGATACATCTTTTTTCTTTACTATTTTGGGATTTGATACTGCCACATAGTGCTTTTCACCATAATTTCTCTTTTTCTTTTTAATTTTTAGTTTTTGACTGAGAAACCTAATATCCTCCTGTGACATGTTCTTGCTCCTTGCAATGGTGGAAGAAGGGTAATGTTCACAAGCATTGAGATAGCTAGCTAGGGTGTGGTCATTAGAAAAGTTGAGGATAGGAGTAGGATCTATTTCAGTCCAATCAATTAGGTCTAGAAGTACCAATGATAGGGAGTCAGACTCTGGGAACGATAGCATTGCGTTAGCATCAAGACCATTAACCGACATGACATGATTTGTTAAGTTAATTTATTTAATGTTTAGATCAATAAGAGTGAGATCATCGTTAAAAGGGTCATTGTTAGCTATATGCAGACCAAACTCTAGTGACTCATCAGTAGAAATCTCATCATCATCTCTCTGTAAAAGGAGGCTTCTTGCTTGTATCCTATGAAATTCTTCTAGACTTATGTAATCACTAGTTTCTTCATGAATGATTGGGGGAAGGAACTCTTCTTCTTCTTGAGGATTATCAGTGTCATTAGGAGTAGTGTTAGACTATTTACGAGGAGCTGAGGGTGCTACAAAAATGTGAATTGTATCTATTCCAATATCTTCAGTGGCCACAAATAGTTCTTCCCATTCATAATCATGAGAGTCTGTGACCTCATCATCGGATCTATTTAAGTATTCAACAATGGTTATCTGATGTACCTGGTTAGCTACCTATGGGTCAAAGTGGGGTAGATCAAGGACATGTGAAATTATGACCAATTGCCCCCAGTTAGGATGTAAATCCTGTTGTCGGGGTGTCTCTTGAGTAATTGTTGCTATTAATGATATCTCTGGACCAACTATTATGGTGTCTCCTACCTCTTGAATGGGAGGTTGTGCTAAAAAGGGGGAGAGAAGATCTTGTGGTGCCTCAAAGCTAGGTACATAGCATTCTCCTTGGTAGTTAGGATCCTCTGTGCCAACATGTAATAATATTTTGTAGGAACACTACTCTAGTTCATCTGTTTCATCACTCCCTTTATCTAAGTGTGGACTCCCTTTTGAAGCAGGTTTATCAGTTTTAGTATTAAAACCCAGTCCTATTTTGTCTCTGGTATTCTGAAACTCCATGGGTATAGGTTCAATAAGCCCTCATCCTGTGTCGTTTAGAGGTCCTTTTCCTTTGTATCCCATTTTTTTGAGGAAATCATATCCCTTGCCATACTGTTCTGGGGATATCTTTACATGTTTGACCTCAGCTTCTACCGGTTCTCCTTTGTAAAGACAGTCCAAGATTGCCTATTCTTCTGTGTTATCTAAAGAAGATGTTGATGTTTTTACCATGCCAGTTGCTTTGTGTACTTCTAGGTCTTTGGATGCTATAGGTGTGAATGTCGAGGAAGGTTTTCCATAGGAACTTGGTGACACTAAAAGTTCTGTCAGTGAGGGAGTCAGGTCCAGCTTGTACTCTCCCATACCTATTTCTTCAAGTTTTAAGGTTTTGCCAAAAATATTCCTAACCACGTCCTTGGTAGTTTCAGGAGAAATTGCATCCATATCCTCCTTGTTATCTGGGATCATACTACCAACTTTGATATTATTACAAGTGTAGTTAGCATCTACAGGAATTGTCACTTCCACCCCATTATGTGGGAAATTTATGCACTGGTGGTAAGTAGATGGCACAACTTGCATTTCGTGAATCCATGGTCTCCCTAATAGGATATTTTAGGCCAAGGGTAGATCCAAAACTTGACATGTGACGTTCCTCTCGATTGATCTGACTCTTATAGGTAGAACAATAATACCTTTGGAGGATATTTCTTCCTCATCATAAGCTTTGATAGTTATTTTGGTTCTAGAGTCAATTGTCTATTCTAAGAGACCCAGTCTCTTGATTAGATCAAGTGTACAGATATTCAATCCTACGCCTCCATCTATCAACACACGTCTAACACATGATTTATGAATAAGGACTTCAATATGGAGAGGTTGATTATGTGGATGGGTCAATGACTTGTCATCCTCTTCAAAAAAGGAGAGGTAATGTGGTGCGGAGATGTGATTGACCATCACTCAAAATTTGTCTATATCGATATCCTTTGGGATGTTAGTAGCATGTAGAGCCTATTCTAGGATTTCCCTATGTACTGTGGATATTTTGAGTAACTCAAAAATGGAAATTTTGGCAGAGGTTCATTGCAATTGGTCTACCAAGTCATATTTTTCTCCAGGAATAGTAACCATGTGTTTTGTCGTGGCTTAGGAATGGTAATAATAAGAACTTTGGATGTCGGTGTTAGTTTTGGAGGTCCTTTGATCATGACCTATGCTTGGCTCCATGTTACAACATTTGAGTGGAATGAGACACCTTTGATTGTGACCACATTGATTGACTCAGTCTTAATGTCAAGCATATTGGTCACATTGTCATTGTTAGAATAGGTGTAGCTGACTTCGTTACCTTTCCCTTTAGATTTTTCTCCTTTGTCATAATTAGGAAAGGGTTTGTTGAATTCTATATGATCCTCATTGGTATTATGTCTATCTAATTTGATCTTACCTCCTTCAATGAGATCTTGAATGACATGTTTGAGCTTAAGGCAATTATTAGTCTTGTGTCCCTTGTTTTTATGGAAGACACAATAGGAATTATCATCCCACCACCTGGGTTTGACCATTGGTTCCCATGGTTTAGAATCGGGGATTGTGAGAACTTTATTATCCAATACTATTTTCAAAATGGTCTCAAGGGGCTCTCCCAAAGGAGTGAATGTTCTTTGAGGTTTTGAAGTCCATGTCTGATCCTTTCTATAATCATTGTTTGCTTTGGGTACGGGGGTCGTGACTTTAGCATCCTTACTTTCTTGCATACTATTATTCAAATTGAACACCTCAGGTTTAGGATTAATGTTAGAGGCATCAACCACTCCGTCATTAACAACATTCTTATTTTTCTTCCACCATTTAGGATTGGAGTTGGAGTTGATGGTTTTGTTTTCATTTTGAAGGGTGATCTCCCCCCTTTTGACCATGACTTCCTCAATACGGAGGGCACTTTTAATCATTCTGTTAAAGCTTGGTGATTCTTGCATTTGTAATGCATAGTTTAATTCAGGCACCAAATTATTAATGGAGATCTCCATCTTCTCTATTTATGGAATGGCCCTTGAATATCGTGCAAAAATCTTCCTCCACCTTTGTACAAAGTGTGTAAATGATTCACCAGTTCTCTGTTTGGTATTACATAGGTCCATCATGGTCACATCATGTTGGATGTTGTAGGAGTAATGTTGGATGAATCATTGGTTCAACTCCTTGAATGTTTTGACCTTAGGGTTCAGTTTTGAGAACCACTCCATGGCATTACCTCCTAGACTTCCTGGAAATAGTCGCATGAGGTATGTAGGTTTGTGCATGTATTCTATGCTTAGAGCACAAAATTATCTCACATGGTCATGTGGGTCAGTTTCTCCCGTGTACTTGTCATACTTTGGTCTTGCCACATTGGGAGGAAACGAGATCATAGTGATACTCTTATCAAAAGGAAATGGATAAATGGCATCCAAAGAGTATTGTGTTTTGGGTTTCTCTTTCTCTTGTTTGAGGTTTGTGAGTTCTATTTGCATCAAAGTGAGTTGCTTGGTGAGAATGGATATAGGAGTGGGTACCTCCTTTTCTTTGAGCTTTTCCATGTCATAATCCTTAGGTAATTTGACACCTATGGATGCTAGATGGAGGAAGTATTTCTCTTTATCCTCGTCAATCATTTTCTCCATTATTTTATGGAATCTCTTGCTCTGTTTGAGATTTTCATATTCTTCTTCAGTGCTTTCATTCTCATTTCCAGACTCAAATAAGGGATAGTCAAACTTGGGATCTTCTTCCTCATCCGTATCTTTGGGCCTTTTGCCATGGTTATATTCCTCAAAAGCCTCACTCCATCTACGAGTGTCACTATCCATTTGTGGGGAGTATAGATCAAGTAGGGAACTATGAGATGTTTCCCCTTGAAAGCATGGTGTTTTAGGAGGCACTTTTGATCCTTTAGACGTGTACTTGTTGCGTCTTGTGTTAACCATGAAGTTGTTTCTCAACTTTTTCAATGTTTCCCAATAGTGCAAGTAAGAGTTTCAGACAGTTCAAAAGGGCGTGTCTAGGTAAAAGTAACTTTTTTTTGTTGGTGGATGTAAATGACTCTAGCGTCAGAGGGTTAGATTTCCCTGATAGGGAGCTGGGAACCAAGTTGTTTGTAGAAAGTGGGTAGATCACATGTATTGAACCGATCGTAAAAGATTAACTAAGCATACAAGGTAGACGTTTGAAAGAGTTTTGAAACTTCAACAAGGAGACTAGAAAAGATAATAGGAACCAGCTAAAGAGCCAAAAGGGTATCCTAATCAACTGAGACTTTCTAAGAAATACCTCTGCAAGTACCCACTGTCCTAGATGTGAGCCTCTGATGACACCAGATGCGAGCCTAAATCCTAGATGCGACTATGTGTTGACCAAATGTGAGGCAGTATACCAGATATAATCCTAAACACCAAATGTGATATAGGGTATAAAGGATGTAATTTTATGATGGCTTTGTCAGAATTTGCCAATTTTAAAATTTGCGTTATGGGAGTTTGTGCAGTTTGATTGATCTGTGATCGTGTTTGGAGACTTGCCAGTGAGTGAAAAACACGTGTATCTGAAGGTTTGAATATTGTTTCTTGTTTGAAGGAGTTTATGTTTTTAGTGATTTTTCAAGCACATCAAACAGATTTTCATTGTTAGGAGGGTGAAACAGACACTCATCTTTTTCCTATTCTCTAGGTGGAGGATGAAAATCTTTGCTCGTTGACTTAGGTACACACTCAAATGCTAATCATAATATAGCCATCACCAAGCACACAATGGCTCTAGTCATGATGCTGTATTAGCCAACTCCAAATGCAAGTTAGGGCATAATATGATGAGTGTCTTGGGGAAATTACTTTTTTCCTTGCACAAATATTATCACCCTTTCGAGGGTGAATCAAGAATTATTTCAGTTGAAGTTGTTGTAGATTATTGGGAAATCCATTCGAAATTATCCCCCATAGAATTGCACAAGGATAAATTGAGGTGTATAGCCCTATGAGTACCTGAATATATGTAGTCTTGCAAGAAAGATTCAAGTGGCTCTGCTCTACATATACCCAAGCATGTTCAAGGAATAATGTTGAAATTCCATGAAAAAATTGGCTTCGTCTTTCGAGGCTTTAGCCTACGAGGAAGCAACTATTTATAGTGAATTGGAAGGGTTGGCGTAAAACTTGTCCTCACTTGTGTCATTTTTGGGAGATTTTTTCCTCAACCAGCAGGCCCTCTACTATTAAATATGTGTCCAAAGGATTGGTGAGCTTTGGATGTCTAAATTTCTCATTATTCATAAGAAGAAGAGTATACTCTCCTAATCTAAGCCATTTTCTCCCAAAATAGAGTCAAGCAAAGTGGTTCTTTCCCTCAAGTAATGTTGTGCCTGATTTGGATGTTCCTATTTTAGTGAAAACACGATGCTTGAAAGTAGATTTGCCTTGTTCAATTAGCCACAATATTTAGTGAGTTTTCTTGTTCAATTTTTGTGTCCCAAAAATGAATTATATAGTTGAACTTGTTATTTGATCCACAAGATTTAGTGATTTGTGTTGTTCATTTACTAAACCAAAATAGATTATACGATGTAATTTCTTGTTCAATTAACCCCAAATTCTGTTCAACCCATAAATTGATGTGTGAGTTTTTAATTTTCCTTAAAAGGAAAAGAGCATAGTCCTCTAGTCAGTTTAGTGATAGATTGGAAAATGTATCTTAGTTGTTTAAAGCAAGTAAATAGAGGTCAAGATGGGGGTTGGAAACCTAAAAAACTAAGTTAGTATATGTTATTTCAACTCCCACGAAAAACCTTTAATAACAACTTGCAAACAATTATTAGGCTGCAAAATATCAAACACACAACTTGTCAAGTTGTTAGATTTAGGCAAATGAAGTTCACTAAAATTTTCACCAGATGCGATCTAGAAAGATAGAAAATGACACAAAACCATATGTGACTTTCCTTACTAGATGCAATAGCATGCTCCCCAGATGCGAGCTGAAACTAAAAATGATCTGGGAAATCCTGGATGCGAGCCTCATTTTCTGCGGTGCGAGGGCGTATCCCAGATATGAACCAGAATGACTAAAAATGACCCTGTAATAGAATCCTGTCCATGCAAATTAGTGAAAAATAGGTTCAAAATAAGGCCAAGTTGGAAATTGAGCCCCACGGTGGGTGCCAAAAATGTGTGTGTATATTTGTGCACCTATTACCTATGACACAAAACTTCAATAAGTCATTATGTTAGTGAGAAAAAAGGGTTAATGAACATATAAAACACTAACATCAACCTATTTATTTCTAAATAGGATGAGTGTAGAAAATAACATAACAACTCTCAGATTATGCTAATACGAGTGACATAAACAACCTAGCATGAAAGATTTAAGTTTAAAACAAACTATTTAATGATTTAAGCATGAATATTAGTCTAAAATGGGCATCATAACCATGTAAGAAAGTAACTAATGGAGTGTACATGAAGCAAGGAAGGAATGGGTAGCATAAGCATGCTTTGAGATTCCTTCAAAATCTTGGCATAACAACACTACTATTCAAAATTTTTAGGCTTATTATGAGCTCCAAATCCCTTCAATTTATAGAGGAATGGGAGAGAGAGAGAGAGGGGAGACAAGGCTCATTAATGGAGCCCCTAAGGTCATTAATGAGGTGTAAGAGCCATTAATGAGGGATGGACAAGAGGGAATATCCATTAATGGGCCATTAATGAAATTCATTTAAGAGGCATGGGAGGGTGTAAGGTTCAACTTGGCAAGTTGGTCCTTTAGAGAAGTCATGCTTGAGAAAGTTGACTTTCTCAAGTGGGTTGAGTTGTTAATCATTTCTTAATGGAATGTGACAATATTAGGAGGTGGGTTAGGATAGAATTAGAATTAGGATTAGATTAGCATGGGGGGAATAGGTTGAGATGGGTTAGAACCCAGGGTAGAAGTGGTTGAAATAGGTTAGGTTGGGGTTTAAGGGAATATAAATGAAATGAATTAAACTTGTTTAATTCATTTAAAATATAGGAATTAATTATTTAAGCATTTTATTGCTTTTTAATAACTAAGGGGACTATAGCCATTTTAATTAAATAAAATAGGCTAGGGGAATGGGTTATTTGCAAGTGGACAATTGATTTAGGGGTTTATTTAATTTCTTTATAATTAAATACTATAGCCATGTTTGAATTTTGATTTGATTTAATCAGTTTGAATTGATTGGAATTGTATAGCTATAATAGTTAATATAATTTAGTGATAAAAATCACCTAGGACATTAAATTTTAATTTTAAAATAAATTATGCCAAAGTAACATTATTATGACATAATTGGGGGTTTGATCACACTTAGGGAAAATAGGGTCTATAGTCAGAATAGACCAAATTCAGGTGGTTACAGCTTTGATAGTTATTTTTCTTCTAGAGTCAATGGTTTTTTCTGAAAGACCTAGTTTCTTGATCAGATTAAGTGTACAAATATTCAATCCTGCACCTCCATCTATCAACATGCATCTAACAGATGATTTATGAATGAGGACTTCAATATGGAGGGGTTGATTATGTGGATGGGTAAATGACTTATCATCCTCTTTGAAAAAGGAGAGATAATGTGGCGCTAAGATGTGATTGACCATCGCTTGGAATTTGTCTATATTAATATCCTTTGGGACGTTAGCAGCATGTAGAGCTTGTTCTAGGATTTCCCTATGTACTGTGGATATTTTGAGCAACTCAAAAATGGAAATTTTGGCAGAGGTTCATTGCAATTGGTATACCAAGTCATACTTTACTCCAGGAATAGTAACCATGTGTTTCGCTACTAGTTTAGGGATAGTAATGATAGGAACCTTGGACGTTGATGCTGATTTTGGGGAAGAATTGGGTCCTTTGATCGTGACCTGTGCTTGGCTCCGTGTCACTTTATTTGAGAAAAATGAAACACCTTTGATTGTGACCACATTAATTGATTCAGTTTTAATGTCTAGCATATTGATCACATGATCATTGTTGGAATAGGTGTAGTTTACTTCATTACCTTTCCCTTTAGATGTTTCCCCTTTATTGTAATTAGGAAATGGTTTATTGAATTCTGTATGATCTTCATTGGTAGTGTGTCTGTCCACTTTGACCTTTCCACCTTCGCTGAGGTCTTGAATAACATGTTTAAGCTTAAGGAAATTATTATTTTTGTGTCCTTTGTTCTTGTGAAAGACACAATACGAATTATTATCCCACCATCTGGGTTTGACCATTGGTTCCCACGGTTTGGAATCTGGGATTGTGAGAACTTTGTTGTCTAGAAGTGTCTTTAAGATAGTCTCAAGAGGATCTCCCAAAGGAATAAATTTTCTTTGAGGTTTTGAAGTCCATGTCCAACCCTTGCTATTATCATTGTTTGCTTTAGGTATGGGAGTTGTTACCTTGGCATCCTTACTTGTTTGCATACTGTTAGTGAGATTGAATACCTTAGGTTTAGGGCCAACATTGGATGCGTCTACTACGCCATCATTGAAAACATTTTTTTTTTTTCACCATTTAGGTTTGGAGTTGTTAGGTTTGTTTTTACTTTGAAGAGTGATCTCCCCCTTTTTGACCATAACTTCTTCAATACGGAGGGTGTTTTTAATCTTTCTGTCGAAGCTAGAGGAGTCTTGCATTTGTAATGCGTATTTTAATTCTGGTACCAAGTTATAAACAAATATTTCCATCTTCTCAAATTTGAGGATAGCTCTTGAATATTGTGCAAAGATCTTCCTCCATCTTTTTAGAAAGTATGTAAAGGATTCGTCGGTCTTTTTCTTAGTATTGCATAGATCCATCATAGTTACATCATGTTGGATATTGTAGGAGTAATGTTGAATAAATTATTGAATCAAATCCTCAAAAGTTTTTACCTTGGGTGTAAGTTTTGAGAACCATTCCATGGCGTTACCTCCTAGACTTCCAAGAAATAGTCGCATGAGGTAAGTAGGTTCATGCATGTATTCTATGCTAAGAGCACAAAACTCTCAAACATGGTCATGTGGATTGGTCTCCCCCATATACTTGTCATATTTTGGTCATGCTATGTTGAGAGGGAACGGAACCATAGTGATACTCTTGTGAAAAGGAAATGGACAAATGGCATCCAAAGAGTATTTTGTTTTGGCATAACTGATTAACATAACTCAACTAAAAATTCATATCTGACTCGGCGTGAATGCACATAAAATCTAGAACATGTATACACCATGGAAATAAACATGCTTAGCTCCAAAACATCTGTACTGATAATTGCATATAGAACACCGTTGTATATTATATGTTGTCATCAATGACAAATATACAATCAACTATTTGCACAAAGGCAAATCTCCAATAATCTCTCCCTTTGACATTGATGGCAACATATGATATCATTAACTCAAAGTATCTTCCTTCTTTTTACAATCTTCTCAATATCCTCATCAAAGGTTCTCTTCACTACTGTTGCTCTTCTGACTGTATACTCCCCCAGAGTATATGCTCCCCCTTACTAATACTCCCCCTTTGACATCAATGGAAAAGGGTGCCAAACACTATTAGGCACAGGTACTACTCTAGAAGTAGATTATATAACCATTCATCAGTCACCAAGGACTGATGTTCTTGCTGTAAGTTCTAATCAGACTTAGGAAAGGGAATTAATCCAAACTTCTCCCTGAGATACTCAAAAGTATCTTTTGATAATGGCTTTGTAAAAATATCTGCTAATTGTTCTTTAGTGCTCACATAATCCAACTTTACTTCTTTGTCTGCAAATTTTTCTCTTAGAAAGTGGTATTTGATCTCAATGTGTTTTATCTTTGTGTTCATCACAGGGTTCTTTGACATATTGATAGTACTAGTGTTATCACAGTGAATAAAAATAGGATAATCAATCTGAATACCAACATCTTTAATCATCTATTTGATCCAAACCATTGTTGAACAATTCAATGCTGCTGCAAAATACTCAACTTTTGCTATTGACTGAGAGATTCAATTCTTCTTTTTACTTGTCCAAGTGACCAACCTATCTCCAAGAAATACTGCTCCTCCTGATGTACTATTTCTGTCATCAACACAACTTGCCTAATCAGCATCAGTATACACATGAAGTTGTATGTTCTCTGAGTTAGGATACCATAAACCATAGTCTATAGTCCCTTTTAAGTATCTGAATATTATTTTTATTTTCATTAGGTGATTTTTCTTGGGTTCAGCTGAAAATATTCCAACAATGCCAATTGCAATAGAAATATCAAGTCTAGATTGAGTAAGATATATGAGTTTTCCAATCATAGACTTGTATAGAGTCTTGTCAACTGCTATGGAATCATCATCTTTAGAAAGTTTTCTTCCTATTGTCATGGGGGTGCTTGCTGGTTTGCAATCTTCCATTTTGAAAGTCTTCAATATATCCTTCACATGCTTAGACTGATTTATGAATATGCCTTTGCCTGTTTGTTTTACATTCAATCCAAGAAAATATTTGATAGGTCCAATCATGCTCATTTCAAACTCACTTTTCACTTCTTTGGAAAATTCTACACTAAGTTTTGCATTACCTCCAAAGATAATGTCATCAACAAAAATAGCAACGAGTAGTAATCCTTCATCTATCTCTCTTATGAATAACTTACAATCTTCTACTCCTTTTTTGAACCCTATCTTTGTTAAGTAACCATCAAGTCTCTCATACCAAGCTCTTGGGGCATGTTTAAGTCCATAGAGTGCTTTCTTTAGTCTGCATACCATGTCTGGTTTCTCTGAAAGTTTGAATCCTTTAGGCTTCTCTATGTAGACTTCTTCCTTCAAATCACCGTTCATAAAAGTTGACTTGACATCCATTTGATATACTTTAAAAGTTATTGAATGTTGCATAGGCCAAAAAAAACTTGATAGATTCCAGTCTGCTCATAGGGGAAAATGTATAAGTGTAGTCTATTCCTTCTCTCTGTGCATATCCTTTACGTACTAATCTTACTTTGTTTCTTACCACTGTGCCTTCTTCATTCATTTTGTTGCTGAATATCCACTTTGTTCCAATCACATTCTTTTCATGAGGTCTAGGGACCAGTTCCCATGTGTCATTCTTGATTATTTGATCTAATTCTTCTTGCATAAAACTTTTCCAATTTGAATCATTGCATGCATCTTCTACACTTAAGGGTTCAATCCGTGAAAGTAAGCATACCTCTTCATCAATGGTTGAACCTTTTTCTCTAGATCTTGTCAAGATTTTAGTGCTCTGATCTCCAATGATATCTTCCTTAGAGTGGTATTTGGATGTGTATTTTGAGTTTTTAGGAGTGACACTTTCATCTATAATATGTGATTCTTCTTCACTTGGTTCAGGATTGTTACATGAAACATCAATACAGTCAAACATTTCTTCAATAACTATGTCCTTATTAACAGGTTTGGGCTCATCTTCAATCATGGGATCACATTCATAGTGTCTTTATTGAATCATAAACTTCTCATCAGTCTTCACATGAGTACTTTCAATGATCTTCTTCAATCTTAGATTAAAACATCTATAAACTTTTCTTTTAGTAGAGTAACCAATAAAAATACCTTCGTTGCTTCTAGAATCAAAATTGCCAATGCTATCATCTCTCTTGATGTAGCACTTGCTTCCAAAGATTCTAAAGTATTTTATAGTAGGTACATTACCAAACCAAAGTTCATAAGGTGTCTTGTCTGTGCCTGGCCTCAATTGTATTTTATTGATAGTATAGACTGCTATATTGACTGCATCTCTCCAATAGGTATGGGAAACCTTTCCTTCAATCATGATAGTGTGTGCTATGTCAAGTATTATTATGTTCCTTCTTTCTTCAATCCCCTTTTTTTTGAGGGGTTCTAGGTGCACTTAACTATCTTTTGATTCCATGTTCTTCGCAGAAATCATAAAAATGGTCAGAGGTGAATTCTCTTCCTCTATCAGATCTCAGACATTTTATTTTCAATCCAGATTCATTCTCAACCTTAGCTTTGAATACTTTGAGCTTCTCAAAATATTTATATTTATCTTTTAAGAATTCAACCCACATCATCCTTGAGAAATTATCAACAAACAAAATGAAATACCTTTCTCTGTAGTATGATCTTGTTTGAGTAGGTCCACATAGGTTTGTATGTATCAGATCTAATTTTTTTTTTAGCAGAGTCTTGTTTACTTCTGAATGAGGTCCTTACATGCTTCCCCATCACACATAGTGTCAATTGGTCTTGCAATACTTGGAAGGTCTCTTACTGCCTTTACATTACTTATCTTGACTATGTTGTCAAAATTGATATGACAAAGTCTCTTGTGCCATAATCAACTATCACCCACTTTTGTAACAAAACAACTTACTTCAGAGTTAAGCTGGAAAACATTACCTTTGGTCTTTGAACCTAATGCAATCATGTATCCCTCTTTTTTGTTGATAATACAACTGTTGTTCTTGAATTCCAACTGATATCCTTTGTCTAGCAGTTGTCCAACACTTAGTAAGCTATGATGCAAACCATCAACATAAAGAACATCATTTGTCTTATTCTTTCCATCTAAGGTGATAGATCCTCTACCTATGATAGGTTTGGGAGTGTTATCTCCAAATCTAACCATACTACCTTTGTACTTGTCTAGATTTAAAAATCTATCTTTGTCTCCTGTCATGTGGTGTGAACATCCACTATCAATGATCCAGTCAGTTCTGATGTTAGCTTTGGAAAATAATGCTAACTATTGTACTTTTTCTTCATCTTCTTTGTCCATTTCTTCAAGTATCTTCTCAATGTCTTAAATGGCAATGAATCCAATTTCATCTTCTCCTGAATCATCATCAGTTACACCAACTTTAGCATGATAGCATTCCTTAGTGTACTTGGGCTTATAATTTGATCTGAACTTCTTGACTCTTGTAGGACACTTGGATGCAAAGTGACCAACTTTGTTGCATGAGAAACATTTGAATGGTAGCTGTCCTTCATATTTACCTTTACCTTTCCTTTCTTTCTTGGCAATCATAACATGATTTCTTCTAGTTCTGTATCCACTTCTTCATTATTACTAAAGTTTCTTATAGATTTCTTACTATGGACTGAGGCTTTGAAAGTTGTCTCACTTTTAGGTTTTGTCTTCAATATTGATATCTCAAATGTAGATATTTTTCTAATCAAGGTTTCTCTTTTGAAGTCCTTTGAGAATTACATAGTTTCATCCAAGATGTTAATCTTTCTCTCATAGTTTTCTGTCAATGTGGTCATTAGTTTGTCCATTATATCATCCTTTGAAATTTATCCACCATTGTTCCTGATACCTGATATTGCTTCATTAATCCTTTGATTGTAAGCTCTGATGTTTTCTTCAGGTAGCATCTCTAAATTATTGTATCATTTCTTCCATGTTTTTCTGCGTGAATTCTTTGCTTGGATATCTCCTTTAAACATATCTTCTAAGTATTTCCAAATAGAATATTCTTTATCTGCCTTCTTGATCTCAAAAAATTCATTATCGGATAGGGCACTGATTAGGGCTTCTTTGGTAATTACATTTTGAGTGAACACTTCCTTTGGTTTAATTGTAGAGTCTTCTTCTGCAAGGTCTTTCAAGGTGGGAACATCAATTGCATGAGTGTCAATCTCATAGATCTCAAATCCAACACACTAAAGATGTGTTATCATTTTGTTCTTCCAGTCAAGATAGTTTTCTCCATCAAACTTAGAACTCTCTTTTCTGAAGTATGCCATCTGATCTACCTTAAGCTATTAGGCTTTCCCTCCAAGGAACTTGGCTCTGATACCAATTGTTAGAATAGTCCCAAGGGATAACTGAGAGGGGGGGTGGTGAATCAGTTATCAGCTATTTTAATTCTTTTCTTTAATTAAATATAGAGTAACATTAAGCATTAACACATTCAAATAACACAAGATAGAACACAATAATTTTGGTTACGGGGAAACCAAATACTTAAAAACCCCGGTGGGAATTAGCACCCACAAAGAACTATGCTTGAATATAATTATCATTGTTACGAGATCTTACAACCTTGTTAGGAGTTGTTCTTTACAATACAATAAGTATAGTGACCTGGTTAAGGGTCTAACCCTGTTAGGAGTCTTTTACAAATAACCCTATTAGGGGTGAGGACTCACTGTCCAAAAATCTCACTGCTAAAATGATGAAGGCTGCAAACTTTAGTAAAAAAGATATGCACTATATTTGATAAATAAACTATTTGAGTAGAACTTCCATCTTGATCAGTTCCAGTGTGTTTTATACTTCCACTTCTTCTTCACATAGATCTTTTATTGATGAATGAAATGTCTCTACTATCCCAAAACAATGGACATTCTATTCTGTACTTTTTCTATCTCTTCTCTTATCATTCACACTTAGCGTTCACCATATGAACTACTATAAATATCTTCCCAAAAGATGTGATATTCATCAACTTTAGGTTTCCCTTAAATACTTATTTAGTTGTCCACATCAAGCACGCAACCTGATTAGAATCACACAACCTAAACTGAATAGATGCGATGCATCACAAATTCAGCTCCACCAAATTAACTCCAACTTCACGATTCTGATAGAACATGTTTTACACCTTTAGATAATTATCTTTAACTCATAAATAAACATGAATAAAAACACTTATATCCAAAAGATAGGTGCAACTCAAGAAATAATGTAATTACGTTAGCTCTTCATAGATAATCTTCAGTCACTATAACTACCATAACTGATTAACATAACTCAACTGAAACTTCATATCTGACTCGGTGTGAATGCACATAGCATATAGAACATGTATACACCATGGAAATAAACACACATAGCTCCAAAATATCTGTACTGATAATTGCATATAGAACACCACTGTATATTATATGTTGTCATCAATGACAAACATACAATCAAGTATTTGCATAGAGGAAAATCTCCAACAATATTCAGTTGGAGCAAAGGAAGGTGCAGTTTCCAAGCCATTAAAGAGGCTCTGACAAAGGTTCGTGCCTTGCTAAATCTTGATTTCAGCAAAGACTTTATTCTGTATGCTTATGGAGGCTATGATGTCATAGATGCAATGTTAACTCAATGGAACTCTGAAGGATTGGAGCAACCTATTTCTTTCTTTAGAAAAGGTTTGGAAGAGTATAAACAAAGGTACTCTTTTGTAGAGAAACATGTGCTTGCTGTGGTGAAGAGCCTTAAAAAGTTTAGACATCTATTGACCCATAGTAAGGTACAATTGAGAGTCACTCATTTGAGTGTCAAGGAGTTTCTTCTTTCTAAGGACTTGAATGAAAAAAGATTTTGTTGGATAACTAGAGTTATGGAATATGATATAGACATTTAGGTTACCAAGTTGGTTAGAGGAAGATGTCTTTGTGAAAAATTGACTGTGGATGAAACTCCAAAAGACCAAGAGAAAATGAATGCATCCTTAGTTGTGCATTCAACAGAAGAACATGCCAAGGCAACAGGTTGGTTTCCTAACATGGTTCATTTTTTAAAGATAGGAGAGTGCCCTGTAAATTTGGATTCAACAGAAATAAGCTATTATAGGTTGCAATCTATCCTCATTGTGCTCATTAATGAGATCCTTTTTAGAAAGGATCATAATAGTGTTATTTTAAGATGCATTGATTCATAATAGGTAGCAGGTGTCCTACATAAATTTCATGATGGACCTTCTAGAGTTCATTTCTCTCCTAGGACTACTGCTTTCAATATGATGAGGGCTAGATACTATTGACCATTTATATTTAAGGATAGGCATAATCATGTAAGAAAGTGCATGAAGTGTGTTATGTTTGCAGGTAAGGAAATGCTTGTAGCTCTGCCCCTCAAACCAACCAGGACAGACCAACCTTTTGTAAAGTGGGGCATTGACTTTATAAGCCTAATTAACCACCCATATAGTGCAGTCCACAAGTGGGTAATCATTGTGATTGATTATTTCACCAGATGGACTGAGGCTATTGCATTAAAAGAAGCAAATGAGAGTGTTGTCTTGGTTTTTTACGATGACATAATTCATAGGTTTGGGACCCCATACTCTATTATATCAGATAATGCACTTTCTTTCACAGGATTAAGGGTCACTGAATGGGAGATTAAACATGATGTTTACTTGAAAAAAAGCTCCAATTATTATCCCCAATGTATTGGTTTAGCAACATCTACAAACAAGAACTTGATTAGGATAATTAAGAAGAATCTACAAGAAAATCAGAGGGATTGGCACTCTAAACTAAATTCTTCCTTATGGTTAGATATGATCACTCCCAAGAAGATGATTGGTAACTCTCCATACATGCTATTCTATGGTAGGGAAGCTAGATTTTCCATTTCAACTAAATTAACAGCTTTGGACCTTGCTACCCAACTTGTCCTCTTTGAAGAAGGAGACCCTTTGCAGGTAAGACATGCTCAACTCATGGAGTTAGAAGAAATCAGAGACAAATCCATGCAAAATATGGAGTTCTAACAGATGCAAATCAAGAAGATCTTTGATAGGAGATCCAGGTCAAGGAACTTCAATTTTGGGGATATAGTCCTCAAATGGGATGAATTTAGATCCAGGCCTTGTAGGCATAAAAAGTTTGATGCCTTTTGGGGAGGTCCATTTGTGACCACTGAGTGCAAGGAGAAAAATGCTTTTCAGCTATCAACTCTTGAAGGAGAAGCCTTGCCAATTTATTTCAATGGATTTCACCTTAAACCTTATTTTGAGGTTTGCCCATCTTTTTAATTAAGTTTTCCTGCTTTCTGTTCTTCTTTCTAGGTTAGTTTTTTCTGGTTTCCTCAAAATTCTTTGCATAGTTGTTGTTTCTGCTTGTATAGCTCTTTCCCTATTTTAAGTTGTTGTTCCTCCTCTTGGTTTCAATCCTCCTGCTTCCCAGAGGTCTTTTTTTGTGTACTCAAAGTAGACTCCTATTCCCAATGGAATGTCATAAGGTCACTGGTTTCATATGTCTAGCAGGCTGACATTTAGTAGAAATTGCCAAAATGTTACCTAGATTTCACATCCTATCCAATTTTGGATACAAGTGGAGTAAATGAGGCTCCCACAAGGGTAGATACCAGCTTGTATGAATTTTTCACCTTTCTGTGGTCCCTATCTTTTTCTCTCCATTTTTCTAGGTCTCTGGTTTACCCTTGTTCATGTTTAAATACCTAAACGCAAAAAGCCCTATGACAGATCCCTTAAAATCCTAACTCCTTGGTAGTTGTTATAATCCTTCATTACCTTTTTCACCACTTAAGGTTGCAATTCTTCACATGTTTTTAGTTTTCCACAGTGGTCACCTTTTATGCTTAGTCATGCAGTCGTGCTATAGTTCTTAAACATTCATTATGTGTTCACGCAGTCGTGATGATCTTGTGGAAAGTTGACTTGACTGTGTGAGTGAGTGATGGGGTTATCAGAAATGTTATCACTCACTCATTGAGATAAAAACTTAGCATATTTTTTTGTGTGAGTTGGTAACACAGTTTGTGTTGTTAATTATGTGTCATGTAAGTTTCTTTTAATCCAACGGTCAGTGTTATGGCTTAAAGACAAAGTGCTCAAGATCTAGCAATCAAGCCATTAAGCCTGAATGACACATGGAACATAGCGGGCCCAACACAATGGTAAGGATGAATCTGAGTCATCGATCATTTTTTGATCTTGTGTTTCTCTCATGATCTTGCAATAAAATGAAATATTCTTCTATTTTCTAGAGTTTAAGCGTAGATCATTGATCTTATTTATGATCTTGTGGCTAGCATGTGATCTTACAATAAACTCAAGGTTAACCAAATGATCTAGCGACCCAGAGACAAAGAAGTTTAGTTACCCAGGTTTAAAGATGAGTCAAGGAAGGTTTAGGGCTAAGTCATAGATAAAGATAAAGATCGAGCAAGTCCCAGAAAATCCTATGGTTGGCGTAAAGGATTAAAGAAAAGTTGATCAAAATCTAATGATTACAGCATTATGCCTTATGAAAGCATGGAAATTTTTCAGAGCTTGGACCTATCTATGGTAAGGTAATCTTTGTGCAACTCAATTTTTATCCTACGGTGGGCATATTGCCTTAATGCCGAAGTGCTTGAAATCTACCCATTAAGGCATTATGCCTTGAAGCCACATGTTCATGGTGGGTTCAGGCTAGTAAGACAAAGGTAAAGTAAATACCAATTAATTCTTATTTGATCGGATGGACAACATAAAGGCTTAAAGACAAAGTGCTCAAAATCTATTGTTCAAGCCATCAAGCCATGATGACATGTGGCACAGATGACATAATGAGTCAGAGCCAAAGGTAGTAAAGGCAAGACAAGTTTGTGAAGATCAGATGGCAGGTGTAATGCCTTAATTTTCAAGATGCAGATAGTTAATCATTAAGACATTACGCCTGTGTGCCACATGGCGGATCCGATCCCATGCTCTCGAGTAGCTTAAGGCAGATCGACAATGATGTTTAAAAGATAGTAAATTTTCAAATCTAAGCCATTGATCAGTCATTCCACGCCACTTGTGACCATTTGGGTTTGAATTCAAATATTTAAATACTATTTCTCAGGGTTTTCAATGTGGTAGTGATGTTTTCAGCTCGCAGACAGAGTAGATGGACCAGTCAACTTCTCTGCTCAAATTAATGATGATAGGAGATGCATTCATGGCCATATCTAATATTCTGATATATTTCCAAGTGCATGAATGATTAGACTTGAATGGTTAGGTTTTTCTGCATTATTTATTAAATATATATTATAACCCTAATTCTACCCTAACTGATCAATGGATTGACTCCCGATCCTGTGTGCTAGGGGAGGTTGTATATAAGTAGTTTTAGAGGGTTTTTGTGGCATCTTCTCTTCCCTCAGGTTTTCATCTTGTTGTAATTTCTCATTGAATTCCAGATTATGCAAAGGTTTTCTATGACATTTTTTTTTTCTTTCCTCAATATTTTTCTTGTCTGTATTTCTCTTATTTGAGGCATAATATAGTGGTTAATATTAGAGAAATCTTTGATTTATTGAGCCTTTTTCCTTTCTGTATCCCTGTGCACTACTGTGGGTGATTTGATTTAGATGATGTTGTGGATTTTTTTCATCCCTTGTCATTTTGCCTCATTCCTGTGTCTATTTGTGGGAGTGAATGTTTGTTTGCAGGTCACAGTCTGTGTCTATTTCCTTGGGAAAGCTATTATTTGTGAAATATTTTCTTTCCTTGAATAGCCTCTTTCCATTTTTGATCTCTCTGTGAAATAATTATGCAAGCTTATTCATAAAGTTGTGTTCTGCTAGATTTAGGATTTCATGCTAGTTTTGGTCAATGTGTTATGATTCATGTTACCTTTGGTGCATCACCTAGTAGGATAATTTTCTTTTTAGTCATTTACCTTCACCTCTCCTTCTATCTCTTTTCCTTCCAAGTTTACTTTCATGTTTAAAAGAAAATAAGGTGATTATCCAATAGGAAGCGACCTAGAATCCAAAGGCTTCACTTCAGTTAGCAGAGGTCCCACAACCTAGAAGTGATTCTCATATTATACTAGATTGTTAGGCTCTAGCACTTAACATGGTGAACAATTTAGTGTATAACATAGACATTAATTGAAGAATATTCACGAGGTTACATGATGCCAGAGGATGGTCAACAATATAAATGACTTGGTTCTTGATGCTGAAGTTGTTCGAGATACATTGGTGACATCTATTATCAAGCAGTGTATCTTGAGTTGCATGTGGTCGAAGTATCATGATGACTACATGAAGAATAATTATTATATCAGACATGATATTATGGGTGTGACAAGTTATCATTATTTTGAATTATCTCTAACAAATCACAAGTGATTTTTTAGTGACCATTATTTTGATTCCTTTTGGTCGATTAATTATTTTCTAACAAGGATGATTAATTATTCCTTTATTGTAACTATATTGTTCAGTCATTGATCTTAGAGTTAGGGTTAATTATCAAGATACACATTGGTGTGAATCTTGTACACATCCCTTGGAATTTATATAAATAGAGATACCAAGACCATGTGAAAAAAATTAGAACTACTATTATTATTGTTCTAGAATTTGATCAGAACTGCAACATGGACTCAAATGTACTAATTTTTCAAAGTAAATAAAAGATAAGAGTTTTGTGTCTCACTTGTGGTAAGAAATATCAATTCATTTTAGTTAGTCCCTTTCAATTATTAAAGGAATTTCAATTTCTATTCTTGTAATGTGTTTTTTTGAGATCTTATATATTATATCATTGTTTGATTATAAAGGAGTTTGTGAAAAGTCAGTGTTTCTAGCTTCTTGTTCAATTTGTCTCCCAACCATAAGAGTTAAATTCATTTGAACTAACAAGGATATAAATCTACTTAATTTCTCTGTATCTATAACATTCAAATAGTTGATCGTATTGGAACATATACTGTCTTGCAAGGTTGTACATATGAGTGAAATTGGATTGACTCTATTGCCCAACTTGAAACTTGATATAGGCATTGATCTAATTAATTGTTAGATATAGTCATTTAGTTCATTATTTTAAGTTGTTGAGATATTCTAGCATTCATTCATTTATAAATATATTCAAAGCATTCTTACAATCTCACAAAGCATTTAGTTTTGCAGTTTTATGTTGTATTGATTACAATTTAATTTATTTCAAGTGCCTTGCCATACTTGAGAGAGAAAAGTTTGAAGTGTATCTTATCTGCTATAAAAATCCTTGTAACTTGAAGAATAAGTCAAGGTATAGGCCTACCAGCCTTGGTTTTGCAGAAGGTTCAACCTTGCCTTGGTTGAAACTTGTTAGTTGGCCAAATCACTTGGGTTTCACAACATTGGATTGGAAAGTCCATAGGAAATCCAATCTGTTGATTTGAGCACCAACAGATTGGAAACTTCACCAAGGATCATTCATAAGAATAGTTTCATAATTTTTGGTATAGACAGACTGTACTGGGAGAAAGGACTCAGAAGATAGTAAGTATTTTCCTTCTGGCAAGAGGTGGCGACTCTACAAACTTTGACGCAATCATTGTTGGAAAGTGATTCATTTTGGAGTTATATGGGACACTTATGGGTTTTCATTTATGGAAACACATTTGGTATGATGATCACTTGGAGTTATTTATAGTTTTGGAGATGTAGATTGCAAAATGACTAAGTATAGTAAGCATAAATATAAAGTATAGTAGTACAGTTTTGGACAATGAAGTTAGTATATGGAGAATGAAGACTTGAGAGCTCAAGGAAGGAAATTTTGGGGTATGTATTACCTTCTGTTAAGGTATCTTGAGTTTTGGTGTTGATCTTAGTGAGTTACATTGTATTGAAGATATCCAATGATAAAGTAACAAAGATACAAGGCAGATGAACAGTCATGATGATTAAGGGAGTATGAAATGGAACCCAAATGTGCTAAGTTGGATTGGGATTGTGGATAACCTATGCTTTGGTAGTATAAGGTCTCTGACTTTGTATTTAGTCTTTGCATTAGTATTAATTCTATTTTGTAATGTATTTGAGAGCCGAGTGGATAATGTAATACATACATACATACATACATACATACATACATACATACATACATACATACATACATACATATATATATATATATATATATATATATATATATATATATATATATAAANATATATATATATATATATATATATATATATATATATATATGAAGAGATTTTTGTAAAGTGAAGTGTGGATATGGTATGAATGATAGACAGGTGGAATGAATGCAATGTGATGTTAGGAAGATATTGATGTGAGCTACAACTGGAACTATCTAAGCATAAGATGATGCTTGTATTATTCACTACTGAGATTGATTGTAACAGAACTATTTCTGATTGTAAGAGCAGTGTGCTCAATATACCTTTAACAGGGTTTTGTATTCCCCTAATAGGAAACTGTGCTAATGTAATATTTGACTCCTAACTGGGCTAGGTCTCCTAACAGGAACACTATACTTTTAGTACATATTTGTGGGTACTATCCCCACCAGGGTTTTCCCTCGGCCAGGGTTTCCTTGACAATAATTCATGGTGTTATGAGTTATGTGTTGTGTTCTTATGTTCTTTTCATTTAAGTAATTATATGGTTTAGTTGGAAATTATTAAGTTCGTGTTTGAAGTGTTGTAATACTGATTCACCCCCCTCTTAGTATTACTTAATCCTAACATTTTTTATCAGAGCATTTGGCCCTTGGAGAGAAGGTTTAACAACTTAAGGGAGATCATTATGGATTCTAAAAGTTTGGAGGAAAACTTTGAAGCAGCACTTGAAGATCTTGACAAAGCTAAAGTAGAGAATGGTGACTTGAAATTCAAATTGAGAAGAGCAGAGGGATTCATTAACAAGATCTTATGTTTAAGATAAAAGGGGATTCAGACAATGATACTTCAGATCAGATAATGCAGCTTGAGAAAGAGAAAGATACTTTGAAGCTTAATTATGAAACTACTTCACTACAGATGGGTAAAGTGATTCACCATGAAAAGGATGCTAAGAAAAAAATATAAGAAACCTTAAAGGATGCTAATATTCAGATGGGACAAATGAAGATTGAAATTGATCACTACAAGAACAAGTATCTGTAATTAGAGAAATATAATCAGATCATAAAAGGAGAAATTGTTGAGGAAAAGAATCATATTGAGAGATTTCACATGAGAAGTGACTTGATCAATGAACATAGAGAGAGAGAGAGAGAGAGAGAGAGAGAGAGAGATGATTGGTGTTGGCTTCAATGAAGCTAAATGTTCAAAGAATCAAGAATAAAAATATGATGTGAAGATTGATGGAGAAATACCTACCCTTGAAGAACCTAAAGGACATATCAGACCTTTCAGAGGTAGATGTTTTGGATGTAACAAGGTTGGAAACATGAAGATATATTGTAGAAAACATCAATAATTCATCCATCCCCTGAAATTGTGAAGTAATCTCTTGTGATCTTAGGGAGAGTATGTAGAAATGTTTTGGAACAAATATATGTAATCACATGGCTTTACACGTCTATATCCTATGACCACCAGATTGTTATTCAACTGAATTATGTGTAGAAATAAGTTTATTGGGAATTGTGTCATTTCTTCACTTAGCAAAGTATAAGGGTAATAGAAAGAACATAATTAAACATCATTTGAAGAGAAAAGCCTGAGGAGAACAAAGTCTAGAGTAGAATAAGAATCAAAGCAAGTGTGTTGAACAGTTTGATCGAAGCAAGAATTTGCATTTCAGCATATAAAGAGGTATTTAGATCAATTTTGAAGCTTTGACAATGGATACACCAATGATTTTTGATGTTACAAAGAGACCTAAATACAAGTTTAAGAAACACCCTTTTAAATCTACTGAGGATGATCCCAAAGGTGCATTTTCACAAACACCCTACAACATTCTTCATGTCAAAGATATTAGGGCTTACATACATTGTAAGTATGAATATTTGGGAGATGATGAGATTTCTAGTGAGATGGAAAACATGATAGGAGATTATGGAAAGATGAAGGATGAGTTCACACACCTTAATAATCTAAGTATCATGAAGGTAATTGAACTTTACGAGTTTGACAAAGAAGAATGGATAAAGATTATTCTGAGCAGAGTTCACGACCAGTTTATGTGGCTTGAAGATTAGCCTGTGAAGATCTATAGTGATCTAATTCATGCTATAATAGGTTTGGAAAACTTTGGTATAGTACATGTTACTGAAAAGAACACTAATAAGATGGTAGAAATCCTAACACATTCGTAGTGGGATAAGAGAGCAATGATGATAAAAGATATATTCCAACAAGATGTCAGATTGATTGCTATGATTTTAGGCTATAAACTACATTATAGCATCCAACTCAATTCAGTATCAGGAGGAGTAATCTTAATAGCTTACAAAATGGTTAAGGAAAACATCAATTATAACCTTTACAAAGTACTAACACAACAATTCTTGGAGAAAGTAAGACAAATTAAGAAAGATAAGCCAAAGGGATTCATATTTGGATCTTTGTTGATACACATGTACATTCACATTATTCAAAAATTTCTCGGTATCCACCCTAGAGCATGAAAAGAAAATGCACCTTCTGGTATTCAGATTTCTTAGAGTTATAAGAGACAAAACAACACATGGGTAGATGGTGAATTGTTTTCTATGATCAAAATCTTATAGAGAGATGAAGGCAAGGGAGATAATTCCTGAGGTAGTAGTAAAGAAATACAAGGACTCAATTTGTTTCATGGTTGAAACTGATTGTGTGTGATTTGAGGAAGTTATACCTAGAAATAAGTAGTGCTATCCACTAGGTTATGAGGTTAGTTCTAAATTTTTGATTATGCAAGTGGAACATATTCTATCTTCAGAAGTTGATTCTTTAGAGGAAAGATGGGGTAATTATGAGGAAAATTCTACAAAGATTAGGGAGGAAGAGACTAGAGCATCAAGGAAAAGGAAAATAGAGAATGTAGTTGATGACTTAGTAACCAAAGCAGGTATATCAAAGGAAGAAATGAAAGAAGTTAGGAAGAAGATGACAGCGAGAGCTTCTGGGTTGGAAAGCATCATTTCTATAGCCCTTCCACCTTCACAAGATGCGAAGATAATCAATCCTCTTTCTATTATAATTAATATATCTACACCTTCACCCCCACAGTGTACATCGCATGAAGAGATAACAAAGCTATTTCCTAGAAGAAGCACAAGGTCCACTAAACTGGACTCACCTCCTAAGAAATAAAGGAAAAAAGGAGAAGAGAATAAAATTAAAGAAAAGTCCACCAATGTGAGACAACTTTGGAAGTGGGACATGAAAATGATGGAGAAGAGGGTAATTAAGCAAGGGAATCTTGTTTCATTGGCTAAATATTATGACAGGTATGAGGCATCTGACAAAATTATGATTGAAGACATAGTGATTAAACATTTTCTTGTTTTTAAAAAGAAATTGTTAGAAATTTGAGGTAGTATACCTGAGGAGTTATCAAAAAAATTGGAGATAAGGAAGCAATTAGCATAAAAAGAAGATGAAGTGATTAGAGAACAAACAATTGAGGATATGTTACCTATTGTATCTGTTAAGGAGATAGATAGAATATTTAGTGAACTTAAACCCTTATTGAGAAACAAGACAAGATTAGTAAAGATAATAGGAAGGAGATATGATGAAGTAATTGAGGAGACACAAAAAGTTGTGGAAAAGGTCTTGATGGGAACTGAAACTAAGAATAAATCAATTAGCAAAGATGTTAGTCAATATGTGAGCACTGTGAGGCAACCAAATTTCTATGTTTCTAGTGTTCATGTATCATTGGACACTTCGCAGGACGTGAATGACCCTTTTTGTGTAGGATACAAACATTGAAGGAAACAATGACAAGGATATGATAGAGAAAGACAAACAAAAAGAAAACATTAATGAAAGAGTGGAAGCCAGTGAATAAATTTAAAGTGAAACATGAAAATTTTACATCTGATTCTTCACCTTTATTGTTGGCAAGTAGAGACAAGGCTTTGAGCACTGATGTTGAGAATATGGATGTGGATGAGCTGATGAAGTTATCCTACATTGAATTTGCTAAAGATAAAGAAAGATTTGAGCAGAAAGGAGAGAAGAAGACTAAGGTAATGAAAAGAGAAGTTGACACTCTTAAAAAACTCCTTCCAGCACCTATTTTTTTCAAGGAAAATATGATGCAGATAACCTGAACAAGGAACTAGATGAATTTGATAGTCACTATGATTCATTAGAGAAGATCGCTAAAGAGAAGGCTAAGAAGAAATATCTCATGAAGAAATTGGAAGAAGTGTGAAATTCTATTTTATGGGACATAGTAGTGAAGGATAGAACTACTTTGGACAAGTTGATAGCTAGTTGTGAGACCTCCTCACAATATGTATTGGAGATAGATAGAGAGGTGTCTAATATTTTGGACAAACTGAGTGTACTGGATACAGAAAGAGGGAGAGTTATGGCAAGGTTTGGTATGTTGAAGAATTTAATCACTCCCAAGTTATCAATTCTTGAGGTCCATATCTCTAACATTGTGAAGACAAAATAGGGCCTAACCACATATATGCATATTGAGCTAAAGGAAGTAGAGAATTCTTCATTTTCAATGAATGAGATAATTCATGTAACTTAGAGATTGGTGAAGACCTCAATAGAGGAAGTGAAGATCTTAGAAAATTCTTTCTGAGCTGTACTAAAGATTGTCTAAATGTTCTGGTAAGTAGTGGTGCAATTTTGATGTAATCTACATTTTTGTTTACCTTTTCCATTGATGTCAAAGGGGGAGAAGATAAGATATGAAAAATGTATGGAAATTGTATAGAGTAAAGGAAATATGTAAAATATATACACAAACATCTTTTTGGTATTAACACTTAGTCATTTTTCACTAAGTGTTGCCATCAATTCCAAAGGGAGAGATTGTTGGAAAGTGATTCATTTTGGAGTGATATGGGACACTTGAGGGTTTTCATTTATGGAAACACATTTGGTATGATCATCGCTCAGAGTTTTTTACAGTTTTGGAGATGCAGATTGCAAAATGACTAAGTATAGTAAGCATAAATACAAAGTATAGCAGTGTAGTTTTGGATCAAAGTTAGTATATGGAAAATGAAGACTTGATAGCTTAGGAAAGGCTATTTTGGGGTATGTATGACCTTCTGTTAAGGTTGCTTGAATTTTGGTGTTGATTTTAGTGAGTTACAGTGTATTGAAGACAAAGTAACATAGATACAAGGCAGATGAATAATCACGATGGTCAAGGGAGTATAACATGGAATCCAAACGTGCTAAGTTGGATTGGGATTGTGGAAAATCTATTCTTTGGTAGTATAAGGTCACCGAATTTGTATTTACTCTTTGCATTAGTATTAATTCTATTTTGTAATATATTTGAGAGCTGACTAGGCAATGTAATACACACACACATATGAAGATATTTTTGCAAAGAGAAGTGTGGATATGGTATGAATGATAGATAGACGGAATGAATGCATTATGTTTTCAGGCGTATATTGATGCAAGCTACAACTGGAACTATCTAAGCATAAGTTGATTCTTGTATTAATGTTCACTATTGAGATTTATTATAACATAATTATTTTGTATTGTAAGAGTAGCGTTCTTAGTATACCTTTAACAAGGTTTTGTATTCCCCTAATAGGGAAATGCACTAATATAATATTTAGCTCCTAACAGGGCTAGGTCTCCTAATAGGGACACTATACTTGATGACATGTAACTAATTAAATGTTTTAAGATGTTAATTTGATCACCGAAATGAAGAAAGATAATACAAGACATTAAATCAGTTAATGGATTGTGTTGTCATTGATGTCAACTTGATATAATCTAATCGATTATAACTAAAGTGTCAAAGACTTATGAGAATAATATAGAGAAAGATTATGCTGTTAGTAATGCATAAAAGACAAGCATTCACTAAGTGACTTCAAACACCAACGGTTAGTGGAACCTAACAGATAGGGATCACCAAAATTTAAGTCACAGTGATGCTTGAGAAAATAAACTGACGAGCATTACCAAAGAGCAGAATCACAAGAATTACTGATGGCCAGAATTACAGTGTTAACCGATGAGCATAACTTTGCAGTGAAGCCCAAAGGACAGACAACCCTTACAAATAAACAAACCCGATGGAGAATCCCAAGGAGAACTCAAGTGTTCACTAAAGCTATCAAAGATTTAAAAAATTGAAGTTAATTGGGGATCATAAATGACAAAATATCTACCTGGAAGAGCTAAATATAGACTTAACTAGTTGTTATCATTATTTTCATCAACAAGATAAAGCTAGAGATAATTAAAGGATTTAAAGTTGTTTTGTCCAGTTGGAAAGATCTGTACGAGATAAAACAAGAGTTATGCTTTAAATCAGTTTGCCTAAGATTACGGATCACGCCAAGATCAAGAAAATCAAGAACCTAGAAATGATGATATCATGTCTATAAAGATACAACTTAATTCATTATGAATTAAGGGGAGTGAATGAAAAAGAGGATGCTAGAGAGAAACTGATAAAGAAAAAATTCATACAGTCCTGATCAATCAAGCTGAGGAAAGAGCTAAATATTTTTGTAGACACCAAGAAATAGAGCATAGCATCACCGAGCAGAAACAAAAGTGGAGCAAAGGTATAAAAAAGATATATTGATTAGAATAGTTTTAATGAGCTTATAATTGATCTAAAAATCTACAAGTATAAGTTGTATATGTGAACAGATCATATTGTTCCAGTTTAACCATTGATTCAGAAAGTCTCTTAACCGAGCAGGATTTAAAGATCCTTTCTATATTGAGATACATCCCAAGGAGTATCAAGAAGTTTGATTATGAAGATAGCATGAGATGCCAGATACCATTTGACAAACTAGGGTTTTGTCATAGAAGGTAGCATAAAGATTCCCGATATCAAGTGATAAACTAATCTTTTAAATCCTCTAACAAGGTCACACCTAACAATGTATTTCTAATATTTAACAAGGTTGGCTCTTCACCGAGCTTACTTCAGAAGAGTGAAAATTTTGGGTTACCGATCCCAAGTGGTTTTTCCCTTAATGGGGTTTCCATGTTAAAAATCCATATGTAAATTTGTTTATGAGTCATTACTTTAGTGTTTTTCATTACACTTAACTAATCTGGATTGATTGGTAGACACTAAGCTATTTACCGTCATTCGGTAAATTGAAAGTCTGCTATTCGGTAAACACAAAGTATAAGATTTAACAAAGCACTCTGAGTAGTAGTTATTTAATAAGTATATTTGAAGGCATTCATCTTGTAGGACTGAAGATAACTAGAGGATTAATATTGTGGTGTTAGTAACAACTGAGAGGGGGGGGCGGGGTGAATCAGTGGCCTTAAAAAATTATCCTTTTAAACTTTAATCCACCAATCAATCCACCTCAGATTATTAAGTCCCTACAAGATGTATGCCTTTGAAATACTTGAAATAAAACACTGTCTGTGGGTTTACCTTGTCTGTCCTTATTCTCCTTGATAACCGATAAGCAGTAAAACTTATTTACCGATACTCAGTAAATATGCAGAGTATACCAATCAATCCATAAATGCATATGTGAAATGTAAAACAATAAAGTAATCAACCATACACACATAACACATGAATTTTAACGTGGAAACCCTGTTAAGGGAAAAAACCACTGGGACTGGTACCCCAAATTTTCACTCTTCTAAAGTGATCCATGTTAGGAGCCAACCCTGTTAAAGGTTACAATCACACTGTTAAGTGCGACCTTGTTAGAGGATTTTTATACATAGGTTATCACTTAGTATCTGACATCTATGGTACCATCCTTGAATCAACCTCTAGACTGTCAATAGGCTTTATGCTAATCTTATGGCCATCTGTGAATTAGCCTCCTTCTTACACTATCAATAGGCTTTAGGTAAGACCGATGCTACTTTCATGAATCAACCTTTTTGGTAATCTATTAGGATATACCTCAATTATAGAAGACTATTAAGTCCTGATCTATTAGGAGACTTAATGCTTCAATGGTTAAACTGAAACATAATGACCTATTTATAATGCAACTTTGAATTGCAGATATTCAGATCTATTTACATACAATACCTTTCTGATCAATGTATCAATTCAATTCCTTTATTCTTCACTCTTTCTGCTCTATTATGCTGTGCTTCATTGTGTGTCGGTGTCTATAGAATTCTTTATCTCTCCCTTAGCTTGATTGATCAGGACTCTATGAAGTTTGTCCTTCATCAGTTTATCTTCAACATCTTCTTTCAATTTACTCTCTATGTATTTGATTGCTTCTTTGAAATAAATTATGCTTGTCTCTTATATAGACATGATATTCCTTAATTCTTGGTTCTTGATTCTTGATTCTTGGTGTGAAAAACAATCCAGCCAAATTGATTTACGACTTTAACTCCTGATTTATCTCATAGTTATCTTCTTTCCAATTGTATAAATCATCTTTAAATCACTTACTTAACTATGGTCAAATAAAAAAAATAAAACAACTAGTTAAGTCTATCTTTAAGCTCTGCCAGCTAGATATTTTGTCATTTTCTGATCTCTCTATTCTATCGGTCAATTCTGCAGTTCGTCACCAGTGACAACTGCTAGTTCCATCGGTGCAACTTCAGTTAGCTTCAGGATCTCCATCCATCAGGCATCATTGGATCTTTCTTGTTGGGAAACTCTATTTTTAGCTTGTCAGGCATCCTATGATTCTGCTTCGTCAGGCAACACTGTCTTCTACTCATCGCGCATCACTGTGACTTTATCTCTGTCTTTACCAATGGTGTGCACTCCATCGGTGTGGTCTGTCACTTAGTGAATACTTGAATTTTATGCATTTTTGAAAGCATAGCCTCTATTCCATTGATTCTCTGAAGTCTTTGGCATTATATATATGAATGACCATATAGATGATATTAAGTTGATATCAATGACAATACAAACCATTAACTGATTTAATGTCTTGTATCATCTTCAACTTAACATTGTCAAACATTCAATTAGTTACATGTCATCAATCTCCCCCTTTGGCATTGATGGCAACATGCTATATTATCACGGTATACTATTTCTAATATACCATGAAATATAATTGTTGAGATTCATCAAATTACCAAACAGTTTGTTTTGATAACTGAAAAAATGTCTGACCCCCAGTAAGCTCTGTGTTAGCTTAGATTTGATTCTTGCAGCTTTCCTCTTTTCTTCTTCTGATGTGTTGTGACCTCTATCTGTGTCAATTTCTCTCTCTTGACTATTCTTCTTCTTTGATGTCTCTTTCTTTTGTTTGCAACTTTGATACAAATTCTCTCCCTATGGATACGATCTCTCCCTGTTTTGAGTAATTTGATAATGAATAGTTTCTGATGATAATATGAATACATTCTCTCCCTTTCACAACAATGCCAAAAAAATATTTTACAAATATCTGACATTCTGTCAAATAATTTCTTATATCCATAATATATTCCTTGAATTTCCCTTATCCATCATCAATATAACAATATGTTCTGGTGCTTGGTTCTGATATATACCTTTCTGTATATAGATGTAGCTTTGAAGTTTAGTTTCTGCTTGCATCAATCATGAATGATATTCTAATAATATATGGCTGATGTAGCTTTCAGTCCTTTTACTAACTGGTAGACATGGGTTTGAACCCTAGTCTTTTTCTCAGGTACTCAAATGTATCCTTGGGCAGTGGCTGGGTGAAGATATTAGCCAATTATTCTTTTGATTGCACATATTCAAGTATGACTTCTTTTTCTTGAACTTGTTCTCTCAAATAATGATACTTGATGGCAATGTGTTTAGTCTTTGCATGCATGACTGGATTCTTGGAAATATTTATTGCACTGGTGTTATCACAATAGATAACTACTGGTTCTTTGATCTTCATATGCATACCTTCCAGCAACTGTTTGATCCATGCAATATTTGAGCAGTTTGCAGCAAAAACAACATATTATGCTTCTGCAGTAGACTAAGAGATGCATCCTTGTTTCTTGCTAATCCACATGACAAGTCTATCACCCATAAAGAATGCTCCTCTAGTTGTGCTCTTCCGGTCATCAAGATTCCCAGCCCAATCAGCGTCAGTAAACACTTTTAGTTCAAATTTGCCTTCTCTCCTATACCATAAGCCAAATTCCTCTATATTCTCTAGATATCTTAGAATTCTTTTCACAGTAGTTATATGTGATTCCCTAGGGTTAGCAGAAAATCTAGCAACAATTCCTACTGCATGTGCAATATTTGGTCTAGTGTGTACACCATACATGAGTTTTCCTATCATTGATCTATATAGAGTCTGATTTACCTTTGTTGTCTTGTCTTCTTTTGTTAATTTGCATCCAATAGCCATCATTGTTCCAACAGGTTTGGAATCTTCCATCTTAAATATTTTCAGTACTTCTTTGATGTATTTTGACTATGTAATAAAAATACCTTCACTTTGTTGAATGATCTGTAGACCAAGAAAGAACTTGATCTCTCCAAAGATAGACATCTCAAATTCTTTTCTTATCTCATCAGTGAATGATTTGCATAGCATATCATTTCCTCCAAATATGATGTCATCAACAAATATTTCAGCAATCAAAGTGTTAGCATTAGTATCTTCTTTCAAATAAAGATTACTGTTCTCACTAGTCCTCATGAATTTGATACTTATTAGATAGGAATGAAGTCATTCATACCAGGCTCTGGGAGCTTGTTTCAATCCATACAAGGCTTTGTGAAGTCTACATACCATGTTCCTCTTGTTTGGATCCACAAACCCTTCTGGTTGCT
>MU228150.1:1314054-1334741 GCA_018584345.1 Thuja plicata | reverse complement strand
CAGTTTGTTCCTGAATATCCATTTTGTACTGATGACATTCTTGTCATCTGGTCTTGGCACAAGTGACCATGTCTTGTTCTTTTCAATCTGTTCAATCTCATCATTCATAACACTTATCCATTCTTCAATATCTAGTGCAGCATTGACAAATTTTGGTTCAAACTCACAAATTAGGCAATTTGAGTTTAAAGACTTACTTCTTGTTCTAGTACTAGCTTTCTTATCTCCTATGATCTAGTCCTCTAGATGGTTCCTTCTTACATATCTAGCAAGTATAGGTACAACTCTTTGCATTTCAGCTTGATCTTCATTACCTTGCACATTATCTTGATCATTATCATGACCGTTGGTAACAAAATTCTGACCGTCAGTTGCAACATTCTATTGTTCTGGATTTAAGCATTGTTGCTCGGGTAGAGTTATGGGTTCTTCACAGTACACAAACTTGTCGTAGTACTCTGGTTCTTTTGTGCTTTCCAGCTCATTCTTTTCTGCAAATTCATCAATCTTCACATTTGCACTTTCAACTATTTTGTTAGAAGCCTTGAGTAGACATTTAAAAGCTTTGCTTTTGGTAGAATACCCCAAAAAAATACCTTCATCACTTTTGGCGTCAAGCTTTCCATTTTTTTTGTCCTTTAAGACATAACATTGACTACCAAATATTTTGAAGTAACTTACATTGGGTGTTTTACCATACCATAGCTCATAAGGAGTCTTCTTTGAGTCCTTTCTCAATTGTACTCTATTAAGTGTATAGACAACAGTGCTAACAACTTCCCTCTAGAAGATCTATGTGATGTCTTTCTCTATCATCAGTGTTCTTGCACAGTCAACTATTGATCTGTTCCTTCTCTCAACAATCCCATTTTGCTGTGTTGTTCTTGGTGCAGAAACCTATCTTTTTATACCATGCTCATTACATAAATTAGTGAATTCATCTGATATAAATTCTCCTCCTCTATCTAATCTCAAACATTTTAGATCCTTACCAATTTGTTTCTCTACCATAGCCTTATACCATTTAAACATCTTGAATGCTTCAGATTTTTATTTTAGAAACATGACTGTCATCGTTCTCGAGTAATCATCAATAAAGAGAATAAAATATCTATCTTCATAATAACTCTTTGTCCTCATAGGTCCACATAAATCAGTATGGACTAATTCTAGAATATCATTAGATGTATGGGTTTTTCTTTTGTAACTAGACTTTGTCATCTTACCTTTTTGACAATTTTTGCCCATGATGTTGTTTGGCTTTGTCATCGTCAGTAAACCTCTTACACTTCTTTTCCTACTTATTTTCATCATGTTGTCAAAATTCACATGACACAACCTTTTGTGCCATAGCCATATGTTTTCATTTCTAGTAATCAAGAAAGTGGGGTTAGTATCATTCATATAGAATAAGTTACCTTTGGTCTGTTCACCGGTACCAATCAGTATTCCTGATTCATTGAAGATCTTTTCCTTCTTGTTCTCAAATGCTACTCTATGACCTGAATTATTCAGCTGAGAAACACTCAATAGATTATAATTCAATCCTTTTACCCAATAAATATTTTCACATTTAATCAGGTTATTCAGCATTACTGTTCCTTTACCTTCAATTTGACAAGGTGAATCATTTCCCATTCCTACTGTACCACCTTTATAGCATTCCAAAGTATTAAAATTTTCTTTGTCACCAATCATATGGTGAGTGCAGCCACTATCTATAATCCAGATATCATTCTTACTAATCTTAGATATGAGTGTAGTTTCTTCATACCTTTCAGCTTCATCTAAATCATCCGTCACAGCTAAAAATACTATCTCAACATCATCATCTGGTTTGGTGTCAATATCTTCATCTTTGCAAGCGGCTAGATAGCTAGCCTTCTTGCCTTTATCCTTGTAATCTCGGGTATCATTTCTTTCTAATCGTCAATAACCTTTGTAATCTTTATTATCACCTCTATTAGATTTCTTCTCAAAGGATTTTTTGTCACTTCTATCATCTTTTCTTTTGTTAGGACATCTTGCAGCAAAGTGTCCAATTTCTTTACAATTAGAACATACAAGTGGCAACTTTCCTTTATATTTTCCTTTGCCTCTTATCATTCTTCTTGCCATGAGTGCTTCAATTTCATCTAGATCCTCTTCTTCACTTTCTCTTTCACTATCTCTTCTAGATTAGTGTCTCTGACTAGATTTGCTTATTCTCATAGAAGACTTGAATGCAGACTCTAAATTTTGTAAGACACTATTATCATAATTATTATCTCAAATAAAATCAGTCTACCAATCAGGCTATCAAGAGTGACTATATTATTTGCTACTGCTCTCATTTCTTGAATAGAAAAGACTCTAATAGCATATATGGGCAATAGGGTTATTATGATTTTACTTACCACTATCTCCTCTTCAAGTGTACCTCCAACGCCTCGTATAGCATTGACTACTTCCTTTATTCTTGTGTTGTACTAAGTGATCTTTTCACGTTCTTTCATTCCGAGATCATCAAAATTTCCTCTAAGGCTTTCAGCCTTGGCTCTTAGAACATTTTTATCACCTCCATGTACAAGCTTTAGCTTGTCCCACATTGTTTTTGCATTTTTGCAATATTTGACATCCTCAAATTTAGCATCAGAGAGTGAGGAGGAAAGCTCTATAACCATGTAGTTATGTTCATGCTTTACTCTCAATTGATCTACTATCAATGGTCCTGTAGGAAACACATATTTATCTAAGTATTGAGTAATATCATTGCCAATACCTGATAAATGAAGCTTTATTATGCTTTTCCATGAAGCAAAGTTGTCTTTGTTCAACTTGGGCACATCTCATCTATTCATCTTGTGATCTTTACTTAGGTCTTGAAACCTTCCTTCTAAGCACACAAGATCTGATACCAATTGTTAGTAATAACTGAGAGGGTGGGGGGGGGGGGGGGAANGGTGAATCAGTGGCCTTAAAAATTTATCATTTTAAAATTTAATCCACCAATCAATCCACCTCAGATTATTAAGTCCCTACAAGATGTATGCATTTGAAATACTTGAAATAAATAACCATCTATCAATTTACCTTGTCTGTCCATATTCTCCTTGATAACCAATAAGCAGTAAAACTTATTTACCGATACTTAGTAAATATGCAGAGTATACCAATCAATCCATAAATATATATGTGAAATGTAAAACAATAAAGTAATAAACCATACACACATAACACATGAATTTTAACGTGGAAACCCTGTTAAGGGAAAAAACCACTAGGATGGGTACCCCAAATTTTCACTCTTCTAAAGTAAGCCCTATTAGGAGGAAACCCTGTTAAAGGTTACAAACACACTGTTAAGTGCGACCTTGTTAGAGGATTTTTATACATAGGTTGTCACTTAGTATATGGAATCTATGCTACCATCCTTGAATCAACCTCTAGATTGTCAATAGGATTTATGCTAATCTTACTGCCATCCTTGAATCAGCCTCCTTCTTAGACTGTCAATAGGCTTTAGGTAAGACCGATGCTACTTTCATGAATCAACCTTTTTGGTAATCTGTTAGGATATACCTCAATTATAGAAGACTTTTAAGTCCTGCTCTGTTAGGAGACTTAATGCTTCAATGGTTAAATTGAAACATAATGACCTGTTTCTAATGCAACTTTGAATTGCAGATATTCAGATCTATTTACATACAATACCTCTCTGATCAATGTATCAATTCAATTCCTTTGTTCTTCACTCTTTTTGCTCTGTGATGTTGTGATTCACTTAGTGTCGGTGTCTGCAAAATTCTTTAGCTCTCCCTTAGCTTGATTGATTAGGACTGTATGAAGTTTGTCCTTCATCAGTTTCTCTTTAGCATCTTCTTTCAATTCGCTCCCCGTGTATCTGATTGCTTCTTTGAAATGAATTATGCTTGTCTCTTATATAGACATGATATTCCTTAATTCTTGGTTCTTGGTTCTTGATTCTTGGTGTGAAAAATAATCTAGCCAAATTGATTTATGACTTTAACTCTTGATTTATCTCAAAGTTATCTTCTTGCCAACTTTATAAATCATCTATAAATCACTTACTTAACTATGGTTGAATAAAAAAAATAAAATAACTAGTTAATTCTATCTTTAAGCTCTGCTAGCTAGATATTTTGTCATTTTCTGATCTCTCTATTCTGTAGGTCAATTCTGCAGTTCGTTGCCAATTCCATTGGTGCAACTTTAGTTAGCTTCGGGATCTCCGTCCATCGGGCATCATTGGATCTTTCTCATTGGGAAACTCTATTTTTAGCTCATCAGGCATCCTATGATTTTTCTTTTTCAGGCAACACTATCTTCTGCTCGTCGGGCATCACTGTGACTTTATCTCTGTCTTTACCGATGGTGTGCACTCCGCCGGTGTGGTCTGTCACTTAGTGAATACTTTACTTTTATGCATTTATGAAAGCATAACCTCTATTCCATTGATTCTCTAAATTCTTTTACATTATGTATATGATGATACATATGATATTAATTTGACATCAATGACAATACAAACCATTAACTGATTTAATGTCTTGCATCATCTTCAACTTAACATTGTCAAACATTCAATCAGTCACATGTCATCATGTGGTACTAAGTTTTTGGGTTGATTAATTGGAATATTTTTGAGGCCACTAATTCACCCCCTCTCAGTTATTACTAACAAATGGTATCAGAGCTTGTGTGATTAGAAAGGGAGTTTGACAACACAAGAAAAAGATCACAAGATGAACAAATGAGATGTGCCCAAGTTGAATAAAGAAAACTTTGCATTATGGAAAAGAAGAATAAGACTCCACCTATCAGTTATTGGTAATGACATTACTCAAAACCTTGATACTAAATATGTGTTTCCTACAAGACCTCATACTCTTGAGAAATTAAGAGAAAAGCATGAGCATAATTGCATGATGATAGAACTTGCCTCATCACTCTCTGATGCTGAGTTTGAAGATGTAAAAACTTGCACCTCTGCAAAGACAATGTGGGATAAGTTGAAGCTGGTACATGGAGGAGATTCTAATGTAATAAGAGCCAAGGAAAAAATCCTAAGAGGGAGGTTTGATGACCTAAGGATGTAAGAAGGAGAAAATATCACTCAATACAGATGCAAAATCAAAGAGGTAGTCAATGCTATCCAAGGAGTTGGAGGTGTACTTGAAGAGGAGACGGTGGTAAGTAAAATCTTAAGAACCTTCCAATATATGCTATTAAAGTTTTTTCTATTCAAGAAATGAGAGCAGTTGCAAACAATATAATTACTCTAGATATTTTGATTAGTAGACTGATTTCATTTGTGATGAATAACTTTGATAGTAGTGTCTTACCATCTATAGAATCTGCATTCAAATATTCTTTGAAAATAATTAAGTCAAGTCATAGACATTCTATCATAAATGATAGTGAAAGTGATAATGAGGATCAAGGACTTGATGAGATTGAAGCACTAATGGCAAGAAGACTGTAGAGAGGCAAAGGTAGATACAAAGGTAAATTACCACTTTTATGTTTCAATTGTAAAGACGTTGGACACTTTGCTGCAAGATGTCCAAACAGAAGAAAATATGATAGAAGTAATGACATAACATATGAGAAGAAGTTTGATAGAGGTGATAAAAAAGATTACTAAAGCAACTAATAATCTGACAGAAGAGATACCCAAGACTACAAGGACAAAGGAAAGAAAGCTTGTTACCTAGCTGAAAACAAAGCTGATGATACTTACATCGAATCTGAAGAAGACATTGAGATGGTATTTGTAGCCATGAAAGATGACTTAGAGGAAGAAGAAGAAAGGTATGTAGAAAATGCACTCATATCTACGGTTAGTAAGAATGATGTCTGGATCATAGATAGTGGCTGCACTCACCACACGACCGGTGATAAGAAAAAGTTTGAAACTTTTGAATACTACAATGGTGGTTCAGTAAGAATGGGTAATGACACACCTTATCTAGTTGAAGGTAAAGGAACCATAATGTTTTTGATTAAGGTAACAACATGTTTTGAAGGGACCCCGAAACCCTTTACATAGAAACAGAAAGATAAACATGAAGCAACAAGAAAAACAATGAGTTGTAAAGCATGAAAGTACACCGAGAAAGGGCTAAAACCCAGATAGAACTTTAGAGATCAGAACAAAGAAAAACAACAAACTACAAACAACAAAAACTCCCAGCAGTTGAGGAACAAAAAGCTTCTAGAAACCAACAACCTCCATCCAAGTAGCTAAACATTTTCCATCTGGTCTTCTAGCATCTAAACTTCAACCATCTGAAGTTCCAGGCACTAGATTGAATCCCTCAGCTTGGTAATATCTTTGGCCTGGATATCGGACTTCCTTTTTGTGCTAGAGCATGTCCTAGATCCAGGACCCAAAATCTAAATTTCTTGGGGGCCTTCATTCTCATGCTTTACCTTGTCATTGTAGTTACTCTTGAGAAGATTATAAGGAGAATTCAAATTATCCACAGAGTTTTTCATGCCAATTTTGATGATGTTTGCAAGTTTTTTCAGAAGTGCAGTGTTGTTTTTAATCTTATCAGTCATATTTTTAAGCCTGTTATCTACCAGAATGATAATATTTTTATCCATGTTTTAAACCTTATCAAACACATCATTACCTTGCTAATACATAACTGAGTCATTGTGCATTTTGTCCATTATATCTTCTAGCAAATAAATTCTATCTTCCATGCTTTTATGGTTAGCATTCATTTGATTGATGTCATCTTGAATCCACTTATCCATTTTGTAGCTATTCTCCACTTTGTTTCTGGCCATTTGAAGGAAGTTAATAGAATCCATCCTTTTAACATTGGTCTCCCTCTCATGGAGCTCATCATTAAGGCTTCTACTCTTCTGATCATTCTTCACTATACCTTTATCATTCAGGATTTCATGGCTGTGCTCATCATTGACAGCTTGAATAGTTTCCTCATTAGGGACAATGGTCTCCTCTTCATTCTTATTATTTACCTTTTCAATCTTAGAAACATCTATTTACCCCTTCACATTATGAGGGATAGGACAATCTTGGTTTTGTTCTTCCTCCTCAATAGTTTTACCATCATGATTGTCAATAAGGGTATTCTTATCCCCCGACTCCCTATTAGAATCCTAAATTTCTTGATCCCACTCATTGTCCACCTCGTTATTAGCAGTGAGGTCCTCAATGTGGGTGTTGTTGATTTTGTCAGTTTCAACCGTGGTCTCCTCGAGAATAATGTTCTCTATCTTCTGGTCTTCCTCTTTCTGGCCTTTACCCTCCAAAAACTCAACTTTACTATTTTTAGTATTAAGATCATCATTTTTTCTTGGGTATCTAATGATACCCTCATCCTCAGAAGAGACAACTTCTTGATCATCATCTATTTTCATGCCCTCAATATCATCATATATAGATAAGGAGATATCAGGCTCAACAGGGCTATTATGGCTTTTTTTAGCTTTAGGCTTACTAGGGATCTTACCAGTGGGCATATTCATGCTCTTCCTTTTAAAATTCTCAATGCTCTTGGGGATAGGGTTAGGGATATGGTCTTTAATATAATCCATTATCAGCAATATAAGACCTTCATGTAATATAGGGGAAGACTTTCCCTATGATCAATGATGCTCTGGTTGAGCGAACTTAAAAGATAAAAGGGAAAACAAACCCTAATGTCATGACGAAAGTGATTTGCCAAGACAAAGTGATAGTTGTATACCTTAGAGAATCTTCCGTCCAGGGTAAAATATTCCATGATTTCCCTTGTCACAAATGCCCAAATGCATTTAATTTTTGACAGATTGACGTAGTCCAGATTGTTCTTCACCAGCATTGCCCTTTTCTCATCTTTTTTGGGGAATTTTTTGTACCCTTTGTTGCCCTCTTTTTTATCCTTAATGAATTGCATTCCCTCCAACGGAAGGCCCGTGATATCAGCCAAACAATCTAGAGTAAGCTTGATAGATTTTCCAAGGATGTTCACTTTACCATTATCCCACCCATCGACAAAGGCCTTAGTAATATCTTTGTTGTTACATTGAAGGCGCTTCAAATACTTGTGGGATTTTCCCTTCTTGAGCTTTCTCCATACCTCTTTTTCATTCCTCCAACTGCAAACCACTGGTTCTTCTCTCTTCAAATCACCCCCCATATCTTTGTTCTCTTCAATCTTAGTGTAGTCTCCTTCACATTTATGTTTCATACTAATATCCCACTGAATGTAGATGCATATTTTAGAAATCACGGAGTTATTAATGAAATCCTAGTTAACTTGAGTATAAAGGAAGTAATCACAAATGCTACCAATCATGAGATACAACACCATCACCATACCCTAGGTCATATCATCATTAATCAAAATGATTAATGCAATTAATTTCACCTGTCTTGTGATTGATCCTGTCATAATTGAGCAATGATTCCACTTCATCATTGATTTTAGTGTTCCCGTGCCACTTCTACGTGACTTCATTCTTAACTCTCAAGTTGGCAAGGCTATTCGCCACTTGGTTGGTTTTCCTAAAATTATAAGTTGCATAGAATGAGAAAAAATTTGATGCAATATGTTTTATCTTATCGATAATGTGTTCAATTGTCCAGGATGCCTTACAAATTCCTTTAATATTATTGATAATATTTAAGGAATCACCTTCCAACCAAACTTTTTTGCATCCCATTTCTTCTGCCAGCATAATAACATTGAGGGCTGCCATAGCCTCCACCCTATGATTGGATTGGGTTCCCAGGGGGAAGCAATAGCACCAACACAATTGCCATAATGGTCTCTAATTATGCCTCCACCTCTAGTATTTCTCGGGTTTCCTTTCGCAGCCCCATCAAAGTTAGCTTTAACCCAGTCTTCAGGAGGTGAAATCCAGGTAGCCATGGATCTCAGGTTGCTAGGATTAGATTCTCTACATTATTTTTGTCACTTTCCCTTTTAGTGAAATTAGATTCTGATTTGGTACAAGTAAATTTTTCTTCCAGCACTTTGCATATTTGGTTACCAATCACTTCAGGAGAAGCCAGAGTATCTCTGAAAATTCTATTATTACATTCTTTCCAAATTCTCTAGCAATAGAGAGGAGGAATGAGAAGCCAGAGGTCTTTGTCCATAAGGTTCTTTGGCGGGTAGCTCCATTGGGTGACAAAGTCCTGCCAAGAAGAAGGAAAACACCAGCAAAGATTCCATTTTTGGAAGATAATGTCCCACACTTTGTGAGTAAAAGGACAATGGAGCATAATATGATCACAGGATTCAACATTTTCAAAATATAGATTGCACCTATTTACAATATAAATTCCTTTTCTAGACAAATTATCAAGGGTTAGTGGTTTGTTTTGAATTAGGAGCCAAAAGAAAAAATTAATTTTAGGTATAATAAATTTATACCACACAAAGGAACAAGAAGGCCTTTCCTCTTTTTTAGTGATAAGATTATTAGCAGAAGCCATAGTATACTTACCATCCAATGTAGGATTCCAAACAATTGAGTCTTGGATGTTGTCTTTAATATACCAGGTCTGAAGATCATGCTGGAGGGGAATAAATATTTTATCAACTTCTCCTAGATTCTTCCATTTATTGTCCTTCCAGTAGTCTACTGCTTTCAATCCAATAGTTTGTTTACATCTCTCAATGCTTTGCTTCCAATAAATGTTGCTAGATAAAGGCTCAGGTTGAATTTATTCATCATCCCAAAAATGAATTCTTCTACCATCTCCCAACTTCCATCTTTTCCCTTTAACTATAAGCTCTTTAGTGGACTTGATACTATTCCAGATGAAGGATCCATTAGTGTAATTTTCATCACCTATAAAATTCTCCACGGTGTTGTAGAGGAAAAGATACTTGCTTTTAATTATGTTGTTCCATTCCTTTTGATCTCCATAAATTCTCCATAACTATTTAGCCATGAGGGCTTGGTTCATATTTTTGATGGTTCGCAGCCCAAGGCCTCCTTGTTTTTTAGGCTTGTACACTTTCTCCCAAGAAACCAGGCCAAGTCTTTTCTTTTCCTGAACCCCAGACCCAAGGAATCTTTTTTGAATTTTCTCAATTTCATAAGCAATTTTGTGGGGAATTTTAAACAGGCTCATAGCATAGACAGGGAGATTCCGAAGTGTTGATTTCAAAAGTTGGAGCTTTCCCACATTACTGAGGAGAGCCCCTTTCCAGCCTGCAAAATTATTGTTATATCTATCAATTAGTTTATACCAGAAGCTTTCAGGAGGATCAACACAAAGGGGGAGACCTAAATAAGAAGATGGAAGGTTCCCTATAGCACAACCAAGAATATTTGACATTTTCTTTTGTCTTTCTTCTGAGGTGTTTATAAAGAATATGGAAGTTTTATTCCAATTGATTAATTGACCAGTGGTCGAGGTATAAATAGAGAGGCCTTTCTTAAGACTTTTAGATTCTTTTATAGTTGACTCTCCCATTATGAGAGTATCATACACAAATTTATCATGGGAATAGATAAGTCTTGCAGAAGAAGGTTGTATGCCCCTTATATCCCCTTTTTCCACCATTATTTGGATGTACCTCCCCAGGCACTCAACTAGGATAGAAAATAGGATGGGAGATATATGATATCCTTGTCTTAGCCCTTTGGAAGGTTTAAAGAAGGAAGAAGGTCCCCCATTCACAATGACAAAAGAGGAAATAGTAGTCACAAGTTGTATAAAGATTTTAATAATTTCCTTGCTAAAACCAAAAGCATTCAACACCTTCTGTAGGAAGTGCCAATCAACTCTATCATAAGCCTTAGAGAGGTCCAGCTTCATCATAAATCCCTATTTTTTGGCTTTTTCCAGGGAGTGGATATTCTCATGAACCACAATAATACAATCAAGGATTTGTCTCCCAGGAACAAAGCCATTTTTCTAGGGGGAAATTAAAGTCAGTAGCAGCTTAAGCAGTTTGGAAGTAATAACTTTAGAAATGATATTGTATAGAGAATTACACAAGCTGATAGGTCTAAAATCCTCCATAGTATTAGCTCCAGGATTCTTGGGGATAAGAACTAAGAAGGTAGCATTTAATTCCCTGAGAAGACATTTAGTCCCAAAGAATTCTTTAACAACATCCTAAACATCTTGACCAATAATCTCCCAGAACTACTGGAAGAAAAGCATAAGAAAACCATCAGGGCCTGGTGATTTTTCTCCTTTGAAGGAAAAGACAACATTCTTGATTTTGTTGTTCGAAGGAATAGATTTGAGCATTTTTTTGGAGTGATCCTTGACAATTTTAGGAATAACTGATAATATTTCTTCCTGATTAGATCTATTCAAGTCTTTAACCTATGTCAGAAGATCTGAGAAATAATTTAACATCTTAGATCTGATTTCTTCGTCCTTCCTCATAGTTTTACCTTTTGAATGAAGATTAGTAATCCTATTAATTTCTTTGTGTTTCATGGCCATCATATGGAAAAATCTGGTATTTTTATCCCCATCATTAAGCCAGGGAGCTCTAAATCTTTGTCTCCAAAAAGATTCCTCCTTAGTGATAACATTGTGGTAATCCGCCAGCAGTTTATTTTCCTTAGTTGTAGTTTCCTCCGAAAGGCCCTCCTTCTGGATGCTTTTCTAGATTTCCTTAATTTCATTCTGCAAGTTCCCTTTTGTAAGAAAAATGTGCCGAAAAACCTCTTTATTCCATTTTTTGAGATTGTTTTTGATATTATTCAATTTCTTTGTCGTTCTATACATAGTTCCCCCTTCAATAGTAGGATTCCACCATTCCTCTATCTTTGATTTTAAGTTAGGGTGAGCTAACCACATTCTTTCAAATCTGAAAGGGATGTTTTTTCTACCATTAATCTTATTTATAATCAAGGATATAGGATAGTGGTCAAAACCTACATGAAGTTCAGCTGAGAGAGTACAATAGTATCTAGTCAACTGATCAAAGGTTAACAGAGCTCTATCCAATTTGACTTGGGTCAGGTCTTTCCCTATGCATCTATTTGACAAGGTATAGTCAATACCTTCCAGCTCAATATCTAAGAGGGCTTCCTCACTGATGAATTCCATAAGATCAGATCTACTGTCAATTTGGGAAGCATTTCCTCCCTTTTTTTCCTCATTTTTAAGGGGAGTATTGAAATCTCCCATAATCATCCAGCAAGTTTCTTGGTTGCTGCTATGGATATCTTTCAATCTTTGCATGTATTTCTGCCTACCGCCTCTAGTATTAGGTGCATAAATATTGATAAGGTTCCAACTGAAATTCTCCTTGAGATAATTAATCTTAACCACTAAAATATTCTTTTCACTGACAATTAACTTACACATTACATTTTTAGTGTTCCAAAATATGCCTATTCCACCCGAAGCTCCCTCCAAGTCACCTCCAATATTACCATTGTCTTTTGCAACATGCATCTTTTCCATTTTTCCTTGGTCATCATGGTTTCTTGTATTAGTAATATATAAGGTTTTCTATCTCTTACCATGTTCCTAAGAACATCCTGTTTATGGAGGCTATTAAGCCCTCTAATGTTCCAAGAGATAAATTTCATATTAAAGACTCAGGGAACATATCTCATGGATGTTTCTTTGTTTACCATCTGCTATATTCTGCTTTGCTTCATTATCTCTTTTTTTCTTTTGTGATTCCCTACCTTTTTTGCTTTTGGGAGTGCCCACATCAGCCTTAAATTTTCTTATAGTTTGAACTCCCCCTTGACTAATACATTCTTGTTTTTTCCCAGACTCAAGAGATAGATAGCTGTTATGGTCATCTTTCTTGCTTGGGTTTTTGATGAAGATTTTATTTTTCTTAACCTGTGACCAAGGGGCTTCTTGATTTTTAGAGTGTTTTTCTGGGTTCAAATTTGTCTCCATGCTTTCTTCACTCCACAGGGATGATATAGGGGAAAGGGAATCATCGTCACTATATTTTGAATAATTTTCTTGCTCCTCATTTCCCCCAATGGTAGGGGGTACCCTTGAGGGGGATAAACCTTCTAGCCCATTCATTATATTGGCTTTATTGACGTCTTATGGTTCATTCTCTTTAGGCAGCCCCTGCTCAATACTAGATTCTTTATTAGTTTCATGATCTATTTTGTCTTTTTCCAAGCTAATTTTGTTTTTAGGAATCAGTATTTCCTCTGATTCATTACTGTTTAAGTTCTCTATGTTGTTCTCCTATTGACCTTGATCAGATTTTCCAACAGATTTTTCATTAGGGTTTACCTTCTACTTCCAAACCTTTTTAGGTTCTCTTTTATGATCTTGTTCCCTTTTTTGGTCTTCTTTTTCTTTTTGTTTTTTCAAAGGACATTGTTTAGTCCAGTCACCAGCTTTTTTGCAAGTAAAAAAAGAAAATGGAAGTGATTCATATTCAATAGCTTGGATGTACTTACCTAGTTTGGAGTTGATGGTGATGACCTCTGAAAGATCCATTTTATGGTGAATGTTCACATAGATTCTGGCGTAGACAAGTCTAGATCTAGCTGCTGTCATTGGATCGATCGAAAGTAGTTCCCCAAATGCATTCACTAGACCAACAAAAATTTCCTCATGCGAGTATTCCATTGGGAGGCTAGGTAATCTCACCTAGATAGGGGAAGAATCAAATATTTCAGCATTGAGATCTAAATTCGTAACCCATTTTTGGAGAGCCAACGATGACTTGCCAAACATCCAGGGTCCTCCACACAACACTTTTGAGAGATCTTCACTATTTGAGAATACAAAGGAAAAAAAACCCTTTTGGAATTGCTGCTATATCCACTTGTCCTTTGAGTTTCCATTTATGATAGGTAAACTCCCTAACTAGCTCAATATTAGGTCTTATTTCTGTGAAATTTCCTACCAGAGTAAGAGCCATTGTAGAAATAGTGTGCTCCACAAGAGGATAAGGTATGGAAATACTGTAATACCCAGTGCTAGGGTCTGATGTATTGTTGATACTAGGAAAATAATATTTTCCTATTAGTTTAATCCCAAATAACGATGACCAACTTCCTTTCAGGAGGTTTATGTTTGAAGCTTGGTCACTTTTTTCTACCACCGAGCTTTTGGATCTTTCTCCTGGCTCACCATCTTGAAACAGAGGGTCAATGCCATCTTCTGAATCTTTAGTAGAGCCCTCATCTGTTGATCCTCTTATAGTTCGCTAGTCTCCTACAACTATAGAAACCCTATTTCCTCTAGCTTCACTTTTCCTGCATTCACTGATTTTCAAATTCCCTCCTGCTCCCGCTCCCGCTCCCACTCCCGCTTCTGCTCCAGCCATCTCCCTTCACCTAAAGGAACCATAATGTTGAATAAACTGATCAAATGTGAAAATGCTTACTGGGTAAAAGGACTAAATTATATTCTATTAAGTGTTTCATAGCTAAACAATATAGGTCACCGAGTAGCATTTGAGAATAAGAAGGCAAAGATCTTCAATGAATCAGAAAGGTTGATCAGAACTGGTGAGCAAACAAAAGGTAACCTTTTCTATCTTAATGACACTAACACCACTTTTTTAATGGCTAGAAATGAAGACATATGGTTGTGGCACAAAAGATTATGTCATGTGAATTTTGACAACATGATAAAGATAACCAATAAAAGGAATTTCAAAGGCTTACCGAGCATGACTAAGCTCGAGCATATCATGTGCAAGAACTGTCAAAAAGGTAAGATGACAAAGTCTAGTTTCAAGAGTAAAACCCATACATCTAATGAAATTCTAGAATTAGTGCATATTGATCTATGTGGACCCATGAGGACAAAAATTTATTATGGAGATAGGTATTTCATTCTCTTTGTAGATGATTATTCTAGAATGATGACAGTTATGTTCTTAAAAGATAAATTAGAAGTGTTCAATATGTTTAAATGGTATAAGGCTATGGTAGAAAAATAAAGTGAAAAGATAATGAAATGCTTAAGGTTAGATAGAGGAGGGGAATTTATTTTAGACGAGCTCACTAATTATTGCAATGAGAATGGAATTAAAAGACACATGTCTACACCAAGAATACCACAAAAAAATGGAATTGGTGAGAGAAGAAACAAATCCATTGTTGATTGTGCAAGAACATTGATGAATGAGAAAATAATCACTCAAAATTTTTGGAGGGAAGCTGTCAGTACTATTGTCTACACATTAAACATAGTACAATTCAAGGACACAAAGAAGATACCCTATGAGCTTTGGTATGGTTATCCACCCAATGTAAGTTACTTCAGAATCTTTGGCAGTCAATGTTATATTTTGAAGGATGATAGAAATGGAAATCTTGGCTCGAAAAGTGATGATGGTATATTTCTAGGGTATTCCACCAAAAGCAAGGATTATAAATGTCTCAACAAGTCATCTAACAAGATCATTGAAAGTGAAAATGTGAAAATAAATGAAATTACAGAAAACAATGACAAGGAAAGTAGAAAAGAGCCAGAGGACTACAACAGGTTTGTATATACTAAAGAACCTAACACTCTACCTGAGAAATAGTGTATCACTCCCAAGCAACAGAACATTGCACCCGAGCATCAGGCTACAATTATAGAAAATCAAGAAAATCCTCAAGATGATGTTTCGAGTGATGGAGATCAGAATGAAGGTCAAGATGATAAATATAATGATGAAAAAAGAGCTAAACCAAAACTTGCCAAGTATGTCAGAAGACATCATCCATAGAACCAAATCATAGGAGACAAGAAGGCTAAAATGAGAACAAGAAGTAAGTCACTAAACACTAGATGTTTACTTTGTGATTTTGAGCCTAAATCTGTTAACAATGCACTTGAAAATGAAGAATGGGTAAGTGATATGAATGAAGAAACAGAAAAAATTGAGAAGAACAATACATGGACACTAGTACCGAGACTGGATGAAAAGAATGTCATCGGTACCAAATGGATATTTAGAAACAAGTTGAATGAGAATGGGGAAGTCACAAGAAACAAAGAAAGGTTAGTATGCAAGGGGTATGCACAAGAAGAAGGTATTGACTATAGTGAAACCTTTGCAACCATTGCTAGACTAGGAGTTAGAATCTTACTTGCTTATGCTGCATTCAAAGGATTCATGGTATACCAGATGAGTGTCAAATCTACATTCCTAAATGGAATACTAGAAGAAGAGGTATACATTGAACAACCAGAAGGGTTTGTTGATCCAGACAAGAGAAACATGATATGTAGACTACATAAAGCCTTGTATGGATTTAACCAAGCATCTAGAGCCTGGTATGAAAGACTTCTTTCCTATCTCATTAGAATTGATTTTGTAAGAACAAGTGAAAATAACAATATGTACTTAAAAGAAGATATTGATGGTAATAGTCTGATTGCTGAAATTTTTGTTGATGATATCATTTTTGGGAGAAATGAAATGTTATGCAAATCCTTTGCTAATGAAATGAGAAGATAATTTGAAATGTCTATGTTTGGGGAGATCAAATTATTTCTTGGTCTACAAATTCTTCAACAAGATGTAGGCATATATATCACTTAGTCCAAATACATCAAGGAAGTGCTGAAGATATTCAAGATGGAATATTCCAAACCAGTTGGAACACCTATGGCTACCAAATGTAAGCTGAAAAAAGAAGACAAATCAAATGAGGTAAACCAAACCTTGTATATATCAATGATTGGCAAACTAATGTATGTTGTTCATACCAGACCAGATATTGCACATGCAGTTGGAATAGTTGCAAGATTCTCTGCTAATCCCAAAGAATCACATATGACTAATGTCAAGAGAATTGTGAGATATCTGAAGAACACTAAAGACTATGGATTATGGTATACAAGAGAAGGAAACTTTGAGCTACAAGTCTATATAGATGTTGCTGAGCTTACCAAGAGTTAGACATTTGTAAAAGTTACATTAGGAAAAAATGATGAAAATATTATATTTCATATTGTATTAGTAATAATATAGTGTGATAATGTAGTGTGTTTCCATCAATGCCAAAGGGAGAGGTTGATGAAATGTAACTGATTGAATGTTTGAAGATGTTAAGTTGATCACCAAAATATAGAAAGATAATGCAAGACATTAAATCAGTTAATAGATTGTATTGTCATTAATGTCAACTTGATATAATCTAATCGGTTATAATCAAAGTGTCAAAGACTTCAGAGAATCAGATAGAGAAATATTATGCTTTCAGTAATGCATAAAAGACAAGCATTCACTAAGTGACTTCAAACACCGATGGTTAGTGGAACCTGATAGACAAAGATCACTGAAATTTAAGTCATAGTGATGCCTGAGCAAAGAAACCGACGAGCATTATTGAAGAGTAGAATCACAAGCATTATCGATGGCCAGAATTACAGTGTTAACTGATAAGAAGAACTTTGCAGTGAATCCCGAAGGATAGACAACCCCAACAGATAAACAACCATAACGGAGAAGCTCGAGGAGAATTGAAGTGTTGACCGAAGCTATCAAAGAGTTAAAACATCAAAGTTAACTAGAGATTAGAAATGACAAAATATCTAGCTGGAAGAGCTAAATATAGACTTAACTATTTTTTTGTCATTATTTTCATCAACAAGATAAAGACCGAGATAAGTAAAGGATTTAAAGTTGTTTTGTCTAGTTGGAAAGAAGATCTCTATAAGATAAAATAGGAGTTATGCTTTAAATTAGATTGGCTAAGATTGTGGATCACACCAAGATCAAGAAAATCAATAACCTAGAAACAGTGATATCATGTCTATAAAGAGACAACTTAATTCATTAGAAATTAAGGGTTGTGAATGAAAAAGAGGATTCTATAGAGAAACTGATGAAGAACAACTTCATACAGTTCTGATCAATCAAGCTGAGGAAAGAGCTAAATGTTTCTGTGGACACCAAGCAATAGAGCATAGCATCACTGAGTAGAAACAAAAGTGGAGCAAAGGTATAAAAAATATATATTGATCATAATGGTTTTAATGAGCTTACAATAGATCTAAAAATCTGCAAGTATAAGTTGTATATGTGAACATCATACTATTTCAGTTTAACCATTGATTCAGAAAGTCTCTTAACCGAGAAGGATTTAAAGATCCTTTCTATATTGAGATACATCCCAAGGAGTATCAAAAAGTTTGATCACGAAGATAGCATGAGATGCCAGATACCATTTGACAAACCAGGGTTTTGTCATAGAAGGTAGCATAGAGATGCCCGATATCAAGTGACAAACTAATATTTTAAATCCTCTAACAAGGTCACACCTAACAGTGTGTTTGTAACCTTTAACAAGGTTGGCTCTTCACCGAGCTCACTTTAGAAGAGTGAAAATTTTGGGTTACTGGTCCCAAGTAGTTTTTCCCTTAACAGGGTTTCCACATTAAAAATTCATGTGTCAATGTGTTTATGAGTTATTACTTTAGTGTTTTGCATTACACTTAACTAATCTGGATTGATCAGTATACACTAAGCTATTTACTGTCATTCAATAAATTGAAAGACTACTATTCGGTAAACATAAAGTATAAGGTTTAACAAAGCACTCTGAGCAGAGTTTATTTGATAAGTATATTTGAAGGCATTCATCTTGTAGGAATGAAGATAAATAGAGGCTTAATATTGTGGTACTAATTTTTTGGGTTGATTAATTGGAATATTTTTGAGGCCATTGATTCACCCCCTCTCTCAGTTATTACTAACAATATTTTTAGTACATATTTGTAGGTACCATCCTCATCGGGGTTTTCCCTTGGCTAGGGTTTCCTTGACAATAATTCTTGGTGTTGTGAGTTATGTGTTGTGTGCTTATGTTATTTTTATTTCAGTAATTATATGGTTTAGTTGGAAATTATTAAGTTCATGTTTGAAGTGTTGTAATACTGATTAACCCCCCTCTCAGTATTACTTAATCCTAACAGTTATATCTTGGTAAACTAATTTTGTTATACAAAGTATTCATTGAGGGTAAAATATCCTTGCATCAAGATTAGATTGAATTAGATTTACAAAAAAATTTAATAAGAGGAAAGAAACAATTTCTAGATATGTTTTATACTAGATATAAGAAGTTTCCTGATAGGGAGAACACTAGTTTTAGTGAGGAAAACCAATTTGTGAATCCAAGTAATGTCGAGGAAGATAGAAATCCCTTTGGATTTGAAGATACTAAAGATCAGAATCCAATACAGGAAATAGAAGAAGAGATAGAAGAGTATGATGATGAAGATCAGTTTTTATATGCTACATTTAGTAAGTTGACTGAGTATGGAAAACATAATCCAAAAGTGGTTAAAGCTTTGAGAAGGATACCTAGTGAAGCCTTAGATAGGTTATAAATAAAAAGAAGTTATTTAATTGCAGTGCCCGATGATGAAGAAAGAACAGGAGAAAATGTGATGCCAAAAAGGGATGGAGTACCAAAATATAATTCCCCTCGTCGAAAAAATGGGGACTATATTTTCACCAGTGATCATACAAACCCATTGTTTGAACCAAACACCAGGGGAAGGTATGAGAAGAAAAATAATGAAAATAGAAGGGGTGGTCATTAGAAACAACCAAATAATGGAGAAAACTATGACCAAGGTAATCCAAGGAAACAAAACATGGGAAATCATTATAATAATGGTCAAATCATCAAGGCACAAATCACCAAAATCCCAGAAGTCAGAATGAGAATCACCATAATATGGGTCATAGAAGAAGAGATCCTATGGTGATGGAAAGATATAGTCAACTTGATTTTAGTAGGATAGTTGGATACCCAAACACTATATCAAATGAATTAAGAAATGTCATTCCAAAATTTTCAAGGAATGGAGTGGAATCTGCTGAACAACATACCATAAATTTAAAAAACATCATTGAAGAATTAGAGGGAAACCATGAGGATGTTTTCATGAAGTTGTTTGTCTAGTCATTAACTGAAGATGCTGATGAATGGTATAGGGGGTTTCCTGATGGATCCATCTCAAGTTGGTGTGATTTTGTAAATCAATTTGTTGAGCAATTTTGTGATCATAATGATACATCTTTTGCATCTCATGAATTAATCATCATTAAAAAGAATTTTAATGAATCAGTTGCAAAATTCAATAAAAGGTTTAATAAAGTCTTGAATAGAATACCAAGAGATATAAGAACTATTGATTCTTTTTTGATTGATTTCGATATGAGTGCATTTGATAGTAAAACATATTATGATATTAGATCACAAGGACCTGCAACTTTGCAACAAGCTTTCAAAGTTGCTACTACTATTGAAAATAACAGAAAAATTGCTAGAAGGTTAGATAAAAGGGATGATACGAAATTATATAAACCAAAGGCCCTAAAAAGGATGATGTGAGGCCTCACCCTAAAACCCATCATACTTTTCCAATTTTATGCTTATGATAGATTTATCATATGATACTTTACTTTTTATGCACTATAGACATTATGGACTTTATGCTTTCTGCCACGGATTTGATTATTTTGGTTGCATGGACACATGATACTTTATGATGCACCTTATGGACTATATTATGTTTTATATTATAAACATTTATTTTGAGACTAATGATTTGGAAACTCATTATGATTATGTTATGGTTATTGATGAGATTGGGATTTATTTTATATAGATATTGAATTTTGATTTCTTGCAATGTGAATTTTACCTTATGATAAATGCTTAAAATGAGAATTATGTAATTTTGTGATCTTTAGTAATAAACTTAGTATGTTGATGATGATGTCCTTAAA
>MU228150.1:1270810-1285681 GCA_018584345.1 Thuja plicata | reverse complement strand
CCTGCTCTGTTAAGAGACTTAATGCTTCAATGGTTAAACTGAAACAAAATGACCTATTTCTAATGCAACTTAATTGCAGATTTTTAGATCTATTTACTTACAATATATTTTTGATCAATGTATCAATACAATTCCTTTGTACTTAACTCTTTCTGCTCTGTGATGCTGTGCTTTTTTGTTCGTCGGTGTCTGCAAAATTCCTTAGCAAGATACCATGAAGATACAACATAAAACCCAACCCAGTAAACTCTTGACCTAGGGAATATGATCAAACAAAACTATAATACAAATTCCATGTCAATAGTGACAACTTCTAAGAATGTATGCAGTGAGCTTTGAATGCAAAGCTATACACTCATAATTCAAGTATCAAATGAAACATAACCATTTAGATATGCATGCAAATACAAACCCATAATACTTGACTAAATGACCATAAAATACTAAATGCAATGAATGAGCTTTGTATGTCATGGTTGTGCATTATTGAAGATTGATAAACCCTTAAAGAGAACCAACTAATATACACAAAAATAAGAGTTACACATATGAATGAGACAAACTTGACATGGGTTTTTGAATAAATGAAATATAACAAGCACTAAACCCTTTTTGATGACACATGAAAGAAATAGTCCCAAATATAAGGCATAAAGAAAAACACACAATGACATTATCCTAAAAAAGAAAAACAATATCGTATGTATGTACTAGATAAAGCATGATGTATGATGAACTCAAAATAAAAAGAGAAAGAAACCAAATAATCCTGGCACAAATTTAGCACTTTCAAACTCCATAGGTCCCACACTCAAATATGTCACGCCATTTCAATCTTCCTCTTCAAACTGATTCACAACCACCACAATCTTTCTCCTAACCAAGCCACCATTCTAACTTTGTAAAAATGGTTCCCTTGAGCTATGATGACCTAGCTCATAAGAGCTAGGATTTCATAAAGAAACCACTACATTATTTAACAAATGACTTTCAAATGGAAGCATCAAAATGGTGCTCGATATACACGTCTTTAGTTAAACCTTTTAATTCTCATAAATGTCACTTGATGTGGATTTTGCACATCATTTTAAACAAAAAAAAAAATTTAAATACGAAGGAGTGACCAGGGGCCAACCAAAAAGGCCCTAGTAACATCATTTTACTTATGCCATGGTCACATCTTGTGATCATAGATTGATAATTAAACACTTATATTAAGCAACTATAATATTCACCTAAGCAATGTATATACTAAAGTATCACAATGCTAAGATCATATAGGATTCTTCAATTATCAAATATCATCATAAATGCCATTACTATTATCATCACAAGTCATTATACTGAAATCATATATTTTTAAGAATATGAATTGAATACAATCACCAATACCAAATCATCATTGGGTCATTTCCTATTATAAAATTTGATCATAAAAATTTATCATGATCTAGACTATTGCGTTTGACATCAAGGGAAATCAAGAACAAAGGAGAGAGGAGTAAAAAACTACCCCTTTGTCCTTCGTGAAAAATAATATAATTTATCCCCCTATTTGGAACAAATGGACAAAGAAGAGAAAATAAATTCAACATATGATGACCACTTAACCATAATACTTGAGTGCAATTGGAGGATATCAAATGCACAAAATCAGTGTGACATCGAATTTGGAAGTTGTCTAACTACGAAACCGTGAAAGCAGAAGTCCAAAAACTAATCAAGATATATATATATATATATATATATAGAGAGAGAGAGAGAGTTGCAAGTAAATAATGATTCTTCTTAAGAGATGAAACACAGTGAAAGAATAAGCTTAAACTAATCAAAGAACCATAACAAAAGTCTTGAATATCAATATAAATCCCTAAGGTCTAATAGATCATTCCACATAATAATATGGATTCAATAATAATTTTCTATAAGATGACTAATACTCACAACCTATTCGGCATCAAGGCCAAAACACATGAGTGTCTCAAAGAAGTAAGTAACCATAATACCTTAACACTATGATACCAAAAACTGCACCTAATCTGTAAATACCATGGAGACTGAAACAAATACTATAAAGTACTAGCCCATGTACAAATCATAGAAATGCTCATAAGAGAAAACTGATTAGAAATAATGGGAAAGTTTAGCTCAAAATCTATTAAACTTCAATCTAAAATTGAAACAACAAGTCAAGCCTTAAAGAGATACATTCTTTAAGCTTGAACCAATATGAGGGATAAATGAAATAATTATGTTAAGGAAGAGAGAGGAAGAATTCCAAGTTTCTCCCTAAAATTTTCAAACACAGCTTTGGACAAAGATTTAGTAAGGATATCAACAACGTGTTGTTTTGTAGAAACATAATACAACAAAACTTCATTTTCTAAAAAAATTTCTCAAAGAAAATGATATTTAATATCAATGTGCTTTGTACGAGAGTGTTGAACTAGATTTTTAGAGATATTTATAGCACTTGTATTGTCATAAAATATATGTAGAGGCTTAGGAACATGAACTTGAATGTCCTTTTAAGGTTTGAGCCATCCAAATAACCTAAGTTCAACTAGATACTGTTGTAATGCACTTTTCCTCAATGGTAGACAAAGTGACAGAGTCTTGTTTTTTTCTATGCCAAGCAACCAACTTATTCCCAAGGAAGAAAGCACCTCCTAAAGTGCTTCTTCTCTTAGTGAGACAACCAACCCAATCTGCATCAGTGTAGGCAATAAGAGTAAAATCATCACGATGAGGATACCAAAGACCAAAATCTAAAGTGTCAGATATATATTTAAGAATTCTTTTGAAAACATTTAAATGTGACATTTTTGGCAATGACTGAAATCGTGAAGCCAAACAGGCAGCCTTCATAATATCAGGTCCGGTAGAAGCTAGGTACAAGAGACTACCAATCATAGATCTATAAAGTGTATGATCAATGCTAGGTTTATCAACATCTTTTTGAAGTTTACAACCTGTTTCCATGGGTGTACAGACTAATTTACATCCCTCCATTTGGAATTTATTTATCATTTCTTTGGCATACTTAGTTTGAGATATGAAAATTCCTTTATCATGTTGACTTACTTGTAAACCCGATAAGAAAGAATGTTCTATTATAGACATCTCAAATTTTGATATTATAATTTTTGGAAAATTTGAACATAAGTCCCTATCATTGTTGCCAAAAATAATATCATCTACATAAAACGCTACAACCAATATGTTTTCACCTTTAGTTTTGAAATACAAGTTACTGTCTACAACCCCTCTTGTGAAACCTTGTTCTCTTAAGTGTGCATCTAATTTTTAATACCAAGCTCTTGGAGCTTGTTTTAAACCATATAATGCTTTCTTAAGCATGTAAACATGTGAAAATTTACCTGGATGAACAAATCCTTCAGGTTTTTCCATATAAAATTCTTCAACAAAATCTCCATTTAGAAATGTTGTTAAAACATCCATCTAGTAGACTTTGAAATTTTGGTAGACTAAATAAGCTAGAAACATTTTGATTGCTTAATGTCTAGCTACAAGTGAAAAATTTTCATCAAATTCAATACCCTCAATTTGAGAATGCCCTTTGCACACCAATCTAACTTTATTTCTAACTACTTTCCCTTTATCATAAAGCTTATTCCTAAATATCCATTTTTCATCTATTACATTTTTATTTGTTGGTTTGGGTACAAGTTCCCATGTTTTATCACACTTAATTTTTTCTAACTCTTCTTGCATTGCCTTAACCCAAAGTTCATTTGTACTAGCTTCTGTATAACTTTTAGGTTCTAATTGAGGTATCAAACATAAATGAACTTATACCTGAACCTTTCTTCTAGTATGGAATTTTAGACACCCTAAAATAGACATACTTGTGACCGTACATTAAAACAATTATTTTCATCTATTAATTAATAGTTTTTTAATCATTAATTAAGCATCTATTTAATTTCACTCAATAATTTAATTCTAAATCAAAAAAGAATTCAATTATCTCATGTTTGAATAATTTAATTACAAAAATTAATTAAATATTCAAATAAATCCTTTCTCAAGTTTAAAAAGGTAACTCATGATGAACTTTTCAGTTAACTAAACATCCCCTCTACTCTCCAAATTGAAGAGGTGGAGTTTACTGGTAGCTTTTTAGTTAAACTAGACATTTCCTCTTCTCTCCAAGTTGAAGAAGTCAAGTTTACTAGTTGTTCCTTATTTAACTAAAACATTACCTATTCTCTCCAAGTTGAAGAGGTGGAGTTTACTGGTTGCTCCTCAGTTAACTAAAACATCACCTCTTCTCTCCTACTTGAAGAGGTGAAGTTTACTGATTGCTTCTCTAGTTGCTTTAGATCTCAACCATTCACTCTGTAATCTTTGGGATCGATCTCAACCATAATCATTTTCCATATTCTATATAATCAATCCTTCACAACCATTTGAAGCATCTAGGATTTCAAGCTTTGTGCACACTTACTCTGTAGGATTCTTGCAAAGCATCAAGAATTTGTGTGATCATAATCAATATCATTTTCTCAACACTCCAAATCATAGATGATGTTGATACCAATAATAAGCACCATTCATCTAGAATTTTAGAAGGATTATAGAGAAGCAATAGAATCCTTGAGCATTATGGTTTGCATTTGTTTGTTTTCCTCTTTGATTGCTCATTATTTTATTGTCCTTAGATTTTTTCTTAGTATTTTTGATTGCTATACTCCATTACAAATCGATGCTAATAACCCTCATTAATTTGATTTTGGAGCAAGATTGGATCTACACATTTTGGTGAACCCAACATGAATCAAATAGCTTGATATTCACTTGAAGACAACAAACAGAATTCCCCGGTCTTGGTCGTACAAATGCAGTTTCATTGTTTTTAATAAAGTTTGTAATTTTGCAATTGACAAAACCTTGCTGCAATCGATTGGTTTATTATCGTGATCAATCTGTGTGTTTCGTAATCATTTTATGTAGTTTTTAGTCTTTGTTTCTAGTATTTTGCCACAATTGATTGATCTATTTCATAATCACCAAAAGAATTTCACAATTTCCAACAGATTTTTGCAATTGACAAAATATTGCCACAATTGACAACATTCTACCACAATCGCCAACAGAATTTTGCATCTGACAGAATAATTTTGCATCTAACGAAAGAATTTCACAATTTCTCTATTTTATCATTTTATTAACCATATCTTTTTTTTTCTCAATTTCTGTGCAGGAATGCGCAAATGACATATGGAAAAAAGGATAATCAGACGCACCCCTGGTTCTAGATCACTAAGAAAATCCTTAAGAAGAGCTGCTAATTACTACACACAACAAAAACCAATCTTGGCAATTGCATATGAAGATCAAAGAAAATCTTTTAACAGGTATCTCGATTCTCTCAAGCATTTTGTAGCCAAATACAAGGTTACCATTAGCCTTAACGGTCTTAATAATCATGGAGTTGCTGAATATTATTCATTTTGATTGTTAGGAGGTTTTGCTACTAATCACTTTTTGACAGCTTGTGGCATGGAAACAGTTTTAACAAAGCAACCTAAAATCAACTCATTTCTCTTTTTGGTGCTTAAAAAGAAAAGTGTATGCAAAACATCACAATCTCACTTTTCCAATTTGGTGCTTAAAATTGACAAGATGGTTAACAATTGAACAAGGGCAAAAAAATATTTGAATTTGGAGCATATAAAATTGGACAAGCAATATTCATCTAATTTGGGCATAAAACTAAACTTGCATGCATGTATGGATGATAGCTTAGTTTACACTTGAAATTTTAGCTCTTAATCGATTAACCTTGTGTCATTGAGTCATTGGTGCACTTGCACAAATATGTTAGATTAACCACCTTTATACTTTTTTAGAGAGGCTTGTATGGGGAAAGCACTTCTTCCTTAGAGGATGACCTTAAATCAATAATCCTTCTGATCAGTATATAAACAAGACACGAGCCAAAGTTTCATTTTATATCTAGCCAAGCTCAGGCAAGGTGTGTTGATGATAGCATGGATCGAGTGAAGTATTCCTAAGTAGCCAGCAAGGTCAACTATACTCTTAAGTGAGTCACACATACAAACCAATTGGATAGACTCCATGGACCTTACTACAACCCATTAATTAGAGACCTACATGTTTCACCTCCAAACAAGTGTCTTATTATAGTGCAAGGAGTTGAAAAATTTGCCCCAAGATTCCTAACGTATGTGTTCTAGGATATTGTGTTGATGAAAGAGATCTTTATTATCATGACAAAAATATATGGAAAAGGCAAAAACATAGGCACCTACATCATGGTTCTTTGTTTCCTAGTAGTGTGACGATTGTTGTGTGAGCTGGCGAACATCTAAAGCATTGGGCCTATAATATTGCATCTTGAAGACAATTGACCTTAATTAATCTAACTGTCTCAATTTTGACCACATGAAAATATTGCAACTTGCAAAAGTTATAGAACATACACATTTCATTCTTGGATATAAAAAAAATTATGTCTATTGTGCTTGCTTGTATGATCAGTTTTGAAAATGCAAAACCAACAACTCAAACTGTCAAAGCAAGTCAAACGTGTTCAAAGTCTAGGGTGTCAACCAAAATTTGTTCCAGAAGCACATCAAGCCTTTTATTGTAGCAATTGATCCTTTTACCTCAATCAAGCCTTTTATTGCAGCAATTGATCCTTTTATTGGTGCAATTGTTGAACATTTACAACAATTGACCTTCCATTCTACCGTAATCGATGGATTTTTCCGCAATAGACCTATCAACCTGTGCATTTATTCTATCAAAAAATTTGGATTCCTCTATCAACACTCTATAGTTTTATTAGTCTAAAACCATGGAGAAGATTCTCCATTTCATGTGAAAGGTCAGTTTACACATCCCAGGCAATAATGAAGAATCTGTGTGAATATCAAAACATCTAAGATCATCCCTCTTTGACAGTTTGGCTATTGTTTACCATTGATAGTTCAAAAGTTTAGATTATATTATCTTGATCCTATTATCTCAGCTTCATCAATCTTATCAATGAATTTGTCTCATCTAAGGAAAGACTCATAATCAATATCTTACATCACCAATTTTTGAGATCAAGAGAAGTCAAAATTTATTCCTAGAATTACCCTTGTCAAAATAGGTACTCAGACTCTCCTTGAGAGGTTATCCCTTTTTGTTTGCTTTATATCATTCATTTTAGTTCAAACCTTGATAAAACCATGTCTTTCATGCCCCATGGAGGACCTTATACTAGTTCAAAGGCTATAACTGAACCTGATGAATCCTATATTAACCAATTTCCCCCGTGGGAAAAAGAGCGAGAGGACGACCCATTTAGAAACACTGATCCTTCTTGTTACATTGAGAATGCACATACTATTCCTCAAGGTTTTTGTAGATGAACTATATTTCAAGATGTCATGGAGGAAGAGCTCGAAGACATAGAGAAAGATGCTTATTCTACACAAGTAGTTGATGTTTTTGTGGAAAGAAAACTTGGAATATTTCTAGCCATGTTGATAAAAAAGGGAGTCAAACTCCTGTTGAATTCAATGTGTCAACAATATATCTTGAGAGTCTGTTAGAACTATTCAAAAAAATTCATGGTTCTAAGGTTTTATTTTTGGTTTCTGCAAATTATTTTAGGTCTCTGGCCTAAATCCCTAAGTCATTCATTAAAATCTTTCAAAAATCCTAAACTTTCTTGGCGGATTCTATTTTGAAATTACTTTTTGTAACTTAAGTTGCTTACATCATCTCTTCTAAGTTGTTTCCGAGCAGGGCCATTTTATCACTTAAAACCCTTAGGTTTAATGTTTCCTAAGTCAGACGGGGTGCATTTTAATATTTCCCTATTTTCTAAGTCTTCATCCCCCAAAAAATTTACCCTTTATATTCGACGTGCAACTCAATTTTGACCTAACGACTGGCTTAATGACATAAAGAAAAGATGTTGATCTATCCTTCAAGCCATTAAGACTGAATGAAACATGGCACATGGTGGGCCTAGCACAATGGTAAAAAATAGATTAAAAGGAAAGCACTTTAAGAAGATCCGACAGTCGGCTTAAAGACTTAAAGAGAAAGATGAAGATCTTTATTCATCAAGCCATCAAGCCTAAGTGACATCTAGCAGTTGTGATGTCATGGTCCTGGGGTCGCTGAGGGATTTAAAAGGGAATTAAGTTCAAGAAGATCTAACGGTCAAATTAATGAATTGAAGCAAAGATGTAGTCAATTTAGTGTTCAAGTCATTAAGCCATGCGGCCACATGTCCAAAATGATGGTATATTTTCAATAAACCAAAGATTTAATGGCGTAAATATCTCAGTATAGAGGGTTTTACTTTTTTTTTTGCACCAGAAAGAAGCATGAGGAACGAGGGCATTATGTTTTGCTTCCTTTTGATGGTCTCTATGCAAATGAAAAGTTTAGGAAAGATCAGAGAAGTTATGGCACCTTCACTGGTTTGAAACTCTCAAGGATGTTTATCCCACATTGTTTGTGTGGAGGAAAAATTTAATATTTTTATATTATAGACCATAGTAGTGAAGTACCTAAAAGGCATGCACCTTTTGGTATATGAATCGGTGGTCAGGTGGTGACGTGGATGGCCATCTAGCAGATAGTGTACAAATTTTGTGGGCCCGTGCAGCGATGATGTGGAGGAAATACTAGGTGGCAGCTCATCATTCACTCGCAATAGTAAAAAAGGGTAGCATGAAATGCTCGCAAGTGTGCGACAAGCATTTATCACAAATTCACTGTGATTAGTGAAGGTTGACGGTCTAGTGCACAAGTGTGCAACTGAAGTGTGCGACTGAAGGTTGTCACGAGGTCATAGTGGTTAGATCCAGAGACATGAAATGGTTGCGAGTGCGTGACTAATAGCTAGTAGTCAGTGTCGTGTGGCTACAATGGTTAGGAGGATGGATGAGAAGACGCCACAAGTGCGTGACAAGATGCCACATGGAGATGCTAAGATAAAGATGTGTGGTGGTCATGAACTTGCAGAGGTAAAGGGAATATTCTTTCAGAGGCCGCGAGTGTGCAATAAATTGACATGTGTCTGGTGGTCATAGAGATTAAAGGTGTTAAGCTTCATACATATCCATTTCAATTGGATGGTTGGCTTGATTCGTTAATCACAAGATGCAGTCTGGATAACTATCAAGGCATTATGCCTAAATTCCATGTGTCTCTGGCAGGTCTTGCTGAAGTCAGGAGGAAAAAGATAAAGGGTGGATAAGTTAGAAAAGATGGTGCAGTAGGTGTGAAGGCTTAATTTAAAGTTGCTTGAGATTTATTCTTTAAGGCATTACACCAAGCTGCCACCTGTCCAAGGAGGTTTTTGGAAAGCCCAGGTAACCTGAAAAGAGATCTACGACTGAGTTTTAAAGCGGAGTAAAATTTTGATCTTTATCATTGATATCAAAGCCCGCGTTGCCTATGACAGTTTAACCTCTTTTCAATTTTTTAAAATATTTGTCTGAGGGTTTTTAAGCGATGGATCATGTCTTATTACAGAACATTAATTAACAAAATTTGATCTTTGTGGTTTTTCTTGTACACATGTTGGATGCTGAGAGATTGGAAATTGGGCGGCCTTGAATGAACTTGAATAGAGAATGTTATTTTAGGGCCCTAGACAGTTTATTAGTCATTTTTTATTCATGTCTCTATTCTTTCCCATTAATAAATGGTCTTTTCCAGAATTGTAGAGGCCGAGATCAGATTTTATTTCTTGAAAATGTTGAGCTTTTGATACTTTGTAGATCTAAAAAAGCCAAGATTTTATCAGGGTATTAAATATAGATAAGACATTCCATTCTTATTCCTTTTATAGGGTTTGTTCTCTAAGGATGGATGGCAGTTGAATCAAATCAGATTACATGGGAAGAATTTAAGATTAAGCCCAACTTGTTGCTGACAGAATTGTTTATTATTGAAATACATTATTTATTCTTGTCAAGTATTAGATTATTTTAAGCCCTAACCCTAAATGATCCTAAGCTTGTTGCAGTCCTTGGCTTATAAAAGGACTTCCAAGATCATTTAGTGGTGGCTGGAAATTTTGGGAAGTAATACAGGCATTAATCTATTTACTATTTCCAGTTGAGTATAGCATATGTATATCTAGAGAGTATTATCATAAGAATAAGAAATTTATAGACCTTTTTCATTTATTGAAGTGGCATATGTTTTGAAGCATTTTGGAATTGAAATTGGACTCTTTGTACTTAATACAATATTTCTGATTCAAGTCTCTCCTTTTCGCTTGCCTCTTGAGTTTTGAATCTTCTGGTTCACTACATAGAATTTATTTATGTATATGTTTTAGTCCATAGTTTTGATCAAGGATCAAATTAAAATAAGCTTTGGATAAGACATATAATCTTTGGGTATTGTCTATATAAGGATTAATAAGAAGTGTTTGAACTAGAGTTATCTGTATTTTGATGACATATAACTGATTAGATGTTTGACAATGTTAAGTTGAAGATAATGCAAGACATTAAATCAGTTAATGGTTTGTACTGTCATTGATGTCAACTTGATATCATCTATACGGTCATGTACATAATGCCAAAGACTTCAGAGAATCAATGGAACAAAGTTTATGCTTTCACCAATGCATAAAAGTCAATTATTCACTTAGTGACAAACAACACCGACGGAGTGCACACTGACAATCTGAGAAAAGAAGAACAATCACAGTCATACCCAATGATCAGAAGCCACAGTGATGCACGATGAGCAAAGTTAGAAGGCTGTTCGATGAGTAAAATTCCAATGATTCCCGATAGATGGAGATCACGAAGCTAATTGGAGTCTCACTGATGGAATTGTCAGTTGTCACTAACAAATAACTACAGAGGTGACCAATGGAATAGAGAGTTCAGAAAATGACAAAATATCTAGCTAGAAAGAGCTAAAGATAGACTTAACTAGTTGTTTTCTTTGTTTTATTCGACCAGAGTTAAGTGATTGATTTAAAAATGATTTGTACAGTTGGAAAGAAGATAATTACAAGACAAATTAGGAGCTATACTTTAAATATAATTGGTTGGATTTTTTTTCACGCCAAGAATCAAGAATCAAGAAACAGTGAATATCATGTCTATATAAGAGACAAGTTTAAATAATTTACGAATGGGATTAAGGGGAGTGAATAAAAAGAGCATGTTGAAGAGAAACTGATGAAGAACAACTTCATACAGTCTTGATCAATCAATCTAAAGGAGAGCAATGGAATTCTGCAGACACCGACGAACAGTGAGCACAACATCACAGAGAAGAAAGTGTGGAGCACAAAGAATTGAATTGATACATTGATCAGAGAGGTAATGTACTTAAATAGATATGAAAATATGCAATTCAAAGTTGCATCATGAATAGGTCATAGTGTTTCAGTTTAACCATTGAAGTATCAAGTCTCTTAACTGAGCAGGACTTAACAGTCTTCTATATATTGAGGTACATCCCAAGGAGTGCCAAAAAGGTTGATTCATGAAAGTATCATTGGACTTGCCCAATACCTATTGACAGTCTAAGAAGGAGGTTGATTCAAGGATGGTAGCAATAGATTCCCGATACTAAGTGACAACTGCTATGTATAAAATCCTCTAATAAGGTCACACTTAACAGTGTGTTTGTAACCTTTAACAGGGTTGGCTCCTAACAGGGCTCACTTCAAAAGAGTGAAAATTTGGGGTACCATTCCCAGTGGTTTTTCCCCTAATAGGGTTTTCACATTAAAAATTCATGTGTTATGTGTGTATGATTCATTTCTTTACTATTTGGTATCTGACATAGTTAACACTGGATTGATCAGTATACTCTTCTTATTTATTGAGTTTTGGTAAATAGTTATATTGCTTATTGGTAATCAAGAAAGAATAAGGATTGAAAGAGAACACTGACAGACATTTAATCATTATAAGTATTTCATGACATTCATCTTGTAGGGACATAATAATCTAAGGTTTATTGATTGGTGGTTAACTTTGAAGGATAAATTTTTGAGGTCACTGATTCACCCCCCCTCTCCTAGTTATTACTAACAATTGGTATCAGAGCTTGTGTGCTTAGAAAGGAAGGTTTCAAGACCTAAGACAAGATCACAAGATGAAAAAACGAGATGTGCCCAAGTTGAACAAAGACAACTTTGCTTCATGCCAAAGTAGGATAAGACTCCACTTATCAGGTATTGGTAATGATGTTACTCAATTCCTAGATAATGAATATGTGTTTCCCATAGGAGTATTGATAGTAGATCAATTGAGAGAGAAGCATCAGCACAACTGCATGGTTATAGAGATTTCTTCCTCACTCTTTGATGTTGAATTTAAAGATGTCAAGGATTGAAAAATTGCAAAGAAGATGTGGGACAAACTAAAGCTTGTACATGGAGGTGATACAAATGTTTTGAGAGCCAAGGTAGAAAGCCTTAGAGAAAAGTTTGATGATCTTAGAATGAAAGAAGGAGAAAACATCACACAGTACAACACAAGAATAAAAGAAGTAGTCAATACTAAACGAGGAGTTGGAGGTACACTTGAAGTAGAGACAGTGGTAAGTAAAATCTTAAGAACCTTACTGCCTGTACATGCTATTAGAGTTTCTGCCATTCAAGAAATGAGAGCAGTAGCAAACAATATAGTTACTCTTGATAGTCTAATTGGTAGAGTGATTTCATTTGAGATGAATAACTTTGATAATAGTGTCTTACCAAACTTAGAGTCTGCATTTAAGTCTTCTATGAGAATAAGCAAGTCAAGTCATAGACACACATCTAAAAGAGATAGTGAAAGTGAAAGTGAAGAAGAAGATCTAGATGAAATAGAAGCACTTATGGATAGAAGAATGCAGAGAGGCAAAGTTAAATACAAAGGCAAGTTACCACTTGTATGCTTTAATTGTAAAGAGATTGGACACTTTGCTGCAAGATGTCCTAACAAAAGAAAAGATGATAGAAGTAATGACAGATATTTTGAGAAGAAATCTGACAGAGGTGATAACAAAGATTACAGAGGTTACCAACAATAAAAAAGAATAGATACCCGAGACTACAAGGACAAAGGAAAGAAATCCAGCTACCTAACTGCTTGTAAAGATGAAGATACTGACACTGAACCAGATGAAGACATCGAGATGGTATTTGTAGCTGTGAAAGATGATTCAAATGAAGATGAAAGGTATGAAGAAACTGCACTCATATCTAAGGTTAGCAAGAATGACATCTAGATTATAGATAGTGGCTACACTCACCACATGACAGGTGATAAAGAAAATTTTAACACTTTTGAGTATTATAATGATGGTACAGTAAGAATGGGTAATGATACACCTTGTCCAGTTGAAGGTAAAGGAACTATAATGTTGAATAACTTGATTAAATGTGAAAATTCTTATTAGGTAAAAGGATTGAATTATATTCTGTTGAGTGTTTCTCAGCTGAATAATTCAGGTCATAGAGTAGCATTTGAGAACAAGAAGGCAAAAATCTTCAATGAATCAGGAAGATTGATTGGTACCGGTGAATAGACAAAAGGTAACTTATTCTATCTGAATGATACTAACACCACTTGCTTAATGATTAGAAATGAAGACATATGGTTATGGCACAAAAGATTGTGTCATGTGAATTTTGACAACATGGTGAAAATAAGCAGAAGAAGAAATGTAAGAGGCTTACCAATGATGACAAAGCCCGACAACATCATGTGCAAGAATTGTCAAAAAGGTAAAATGACAAATTCTAGTTTCAAATGTAAAACCCATACATATGATGATATTCTAGAATTAGTCCCTACTGATCTATGTGGACCAATGAGGACAAAGAGTTATTATGGAGATAGATATTTTATTCTCTTTGATGATGATTACTCTAGAATGATGATAGTTATGTTTCTAAAAGATAAATTTGAAGCATTCAAGATTTTTAAATGGTATAAGGCTATGGTAGAGAAACAAAGTGGTAAGGATCTGAAATGTTTGAGATCATATAGAGGAGGAGAATTTATATCAGATGAATTCACTAATTTTTGTAATGAGCATGGTATAAAAAGATAGGTTTCTGCACCAAGAACACCACAGCAAAATGGGGTTGCTGAGAGAAGGAACAGATCAATAGTTGATTGTGCTAGAACATTGATGATAGAGAAAGGCATCACCCAAATATTCTAGAGGGAAGTTGTCAGTACTGGTGTCTATACACTAAATAGAGTACAATTGAAGGACACAAAGAATACACCTTATGAGCTATGGTATGGTAAAAAACCCAATGTAAGTTACTTCAAAATCTTTGGCAGTCAATGTTATATCTTAAAGGATGATAGAAATGGAAAGCTTGACACCAAAAGTGATGAAGGTATCTTTCTAGGGTATTCCACTAAGAGAAAAGCTTATAAATGTCTTATCAAGGCTTCTAACAAAATTGTTGAAAGTGAAAATGTAAAGATAGATGAATTTATAGAAAAGAATGAGTTGGAAAGCAAAAAAGAACCAGAGGACTACAAAAAGTTTGTACACTATGAAGAACTCAACACTTTGGCTGAGCAACAGTGCTTAATTCTAGAACAACAGAATGCTACAATTACCAATGGTCAGGATAATGATCAAAATAATGTGCAAGGTGATGAAGAATAGAATGAAGGAGAAAATGATGATCAAGCCAATAGACAAAGAGCTGAACCTGTTCTTGCAAGATATGTAAGAAGGAACCATCCAGAGATCTAGATCATAGGAGATAAGAAAGTTGGTACAAGAACAAGAAGTAAGTCTTTAAACTCAAATTGTTTAATTTGTGAGTTTGAGCCAAAATCTATCAATGCTGCACTAGATAATGAAGAATGGATAAGT
>MU228150.1:1247245-1269010 GCA_018584345.1 Thuja plicata | reverse complement strand
TAACCCACCTCCTAATGTTGTCACATTCCATTAGGGAATGATTAGCAACTCAACCCACTTGGGAGAGTCAACTTTCTCAAGCTTGACTCTCTCCAAGTCCACTTTCTCAAGCCATCTTCTTACACCCTCCCTTGCTTCTTTAATAGCTCTCATTAATGTCTCATTAATGAAAAGGCCTTAATCCTATGTCTCTCCCATGCCTTATTAATGCCCAAGGCATTAATGCTTCTTACACCTTCATTAATGAGGCCCTCACCTCATTAATGAGCCTTGTCTCCCCTCTCTCTCTCCCATTCTTCTATAAATAGAAGCCATTTTTGAGATCAAAAATACATTTTTATGCTGTTGGATTCATCCTAGATTCACATTTCACTCATTATTCCATGCTTTTGCATTGTTTTCATTTCATCTTTTAGAGCTAGAATATATGCTTTTTCATCTTTTAGCTTGATTTCAAACTAAAATCCTTCATGCTAGGTTGTATTCATCATTGATTTGTAGCATATTCTGAGGGCTAATATTTTATTAATTACACTCCTCCTAGTTAGCAGGCAATAAGTTGGTTTTAGTGGGTTTTACATGCTTTTCCAGCCCTTTTGGAATAATGCAATGACTTATTGAGTGTTTGTGTCTCTTTTATCAGGTACCCATTTACACACACACATTTTTGGCACCCATTATGGGGCCCAATTTTCAACTTGGCCTCATTTTCTAACCATTTTAACCAATTTGCATGTTCAAAAATCTGTTACAGGATCATTTTTAACCTTGCAGGATCGCATCCCGGATACGCCATCGCACCGCGGAAAAGTCGGATCACATCCAGGATTTCTTGGGTCATTTTTGGTTTTGGCTAGCATCTGGTGAGCATTGGATCATATTTGGTAAGGGAGCTCATATACCGGATACCATATCGTATTCAATAGGATTTTAGGATCACATTTGGTTTGAAAGCTTGTGTATTTCACTTGACTAATCTTAACAGTTTGCCAAGTGGTGTTTTTGGTGTTTTACAGCTTAACAAGTGTTTGCAGATATCTTTGGGAGGTTTTCATGGAGTTGCACTAAAAAGATACTAACGTGGTTTCCATAGGTTGCCAACCCCGTCTTGACTTCTATTTCCTTGCTTTCCAAAACATAAAACCATTTCTCTACTTGCTAAGACAACTAGGTAATATGCTCTTTTCCTCTTGAGGAGAATCAGAAAATTGAACGTTGTCTTATCATTTGTGACAAAATTGGGGGTAACTAAACAAGAAAACACACTGTTTAATTCATTTTGGGGATATAAATTGAAAAAAACAAATCACTAAATCATGTGGGATCAATGAACAAAATTGTATAATTCTTTTTGGATTCAGTAATTGAACAAAACAAAGCACTAAATATGTGGGCTCAATGAACAACACATCATTTAATTACTTTTGGATCAGAAATTGAACAAAACAAACTCACTAAATTTTGTGGTTAATTGAACAAGGAAAACTTTCCCTTTCTATTTTCTATAAAATAGGAACAATTAAATCAATCTCAACATAGCTTGAGGGAAAGAATTTTTATTTTAAGTGTTTTAGGAGAAAATGACTTAGATTAGGAGAGTATGCTCTTCTTCTTCAGAAGAATCAGAAATCCAGACATCCAAAGCTCGCCAATCTTGGTTACCAATCTTTAACCAGTAGAGGGCCTGCCGGTTGAGGAAAAAATCTCCAAGGAATGACCCAAGTGAGGACAGGTCTTACACCGACCCTTCCAACTCACTATAAATAGTTGCTTCCTCGTAGGCCATTGCCTCGAAAGCCAGAACTAGTTTTGTTCTTGGAATTATGACATCATTCCTTGAACATATCTAGGTATATGTAGAGCGGAGCCGCTTGAATCTTGCTTGTGAGACTACATATATTCAAGTACTCATAGGGTTATATGCCTAAATTTTGCCTTGTGCAATTCTATGGGGGACAGTTATGAACGGATTGCCCAATAATCTACAACAACTTAAATTGAAGGAACTCATGATTCATCCCCAAAAGGGTGATAATCTTTGTGCAAGGCAAAAAGTAATTATCATAAGACACTCATCATATCGTGCCCTCACTTGTGTTTAGAGTCAGCTAATACAACATCATGACTAGATTCATTGTGTGCTTGGTGATGGATGTATTCTGATTAGCATTTGAGTGTGTGCCTAAGTCAACGAGCAAAGATTTTTGTCCGCCACCTAGAAATTAGGAAAGGTGAGTGTTTGTTCCACCCCCTTAATAATGCAAAACTATTTGACGTGTTCAAAAGGTCATTAAAAAGATAAGCTCCTCAAAACAATCAAAAAATTTCAAACCCTGGAGTACAAGTGTTTTTCACATCTCATGACACCTCTTGACACAATTTGGAAGCAATCAACTTTACACACTTCAAAAACAAACCTTTCAGAATTGACCAAAACTGACAAGACCATCATAAGATTACATCCTATTTTTCCTGAGTCACATTCTAGGTCACTCACATTCATATTTAGTGTCACTGGATCATATTTGGTTAGCATATAGTCATATCTAGATTTTAGGATCGCATCTGGTTCCATTAGAAGCTTGTATTTGGGAACTCGCATTCAGGACAGTGGGTGTCTGTAGGATTTTTTCTTAGGAGGTCTCAGTGGATTAGGATACCCTTTTTTCTCTTTAGCTAGTTCCTGTTGTCTCTTCTGGTCTCCCTATAGTATTTTTAAAATACTTTTGAAATGTCCACCTTGCATGCTTAGTCAGTCTTTCATGATCATCTCAATACGTGTGGTCTACCCATTTTCTATCAACAACTTGGTTCCCATCTCACTATCAGGGCATTCTAGCCCTCTGACACTAGAATCATTTACATCCACCAACAAACAATTACTTTTACCTAGACACACCCACTTGAATGATCTGAAAACCTTACTTGCACTATTGGGAAGCATTAACAAAGTTGAGAAAACACTTCATGGTTAACATGAGACGCAACAAGTACACAATTGAAGAATCGAAGGTACCTCCTAAAACACCACACTTCCAAGGAGAAACTTCTTGCAATTCTCTTTTTGATCTAGATTCTCCTCAAATGGATAGCAACACTCATGAATGGAGTAAGGCTTTTAAAGATTATAATGATGGAAAACGTGAAAAATTCAAAGCCACAAAAGAGGAGGAAAGACCCAGGTATGAACATAATCCATTTGGCTCAGATAGTGAGGATGAAATTCCTGAAGATGAATATGAGAAACTGAAACAAAGTAAAAGGATCCACAAGCTATTGGAATGGATAATCAGTGATGATAAAGAAAAATACTTCCTCCATTTAGCATCCACCGGCGTCAAACTACCTAAAGACTATGATGTGGAGAAACTCAAGGAAAAGGAAGTACCAAACCCAATATCTATCCTCACTAAATAGCTCAATCTAATGCAAACTGAGCTCACACATCTCAAACAGGAAAAAGATAAACCTAAATCAAATACTCTTTGGACACCATTTGTCCATTTCCTTTTGACAAAAGTATCACTATGGTCCCATTTCCTCCCAATGTGGCATGGCCAAAGTATGAAAAATACACAGGGGAAACTGATCTACATGACCATGTAAGAGAATTCTATGCTCTAAGCATTGAGTACATGCATGAACCTACGTACCTCATGTGACTATTTACCAGAATTCTAGGAGGTAATGCCATGGAATGGTTCTCAAAACTAAATCCCAAGGTCAAGACATTTGAGGAGTTGATCCAACAATTCATTCAACATTACCCCTACAACATCCAATAGAATATAACTATGATGGACCTATGTAATACCAAACAGAAAACAAGAGAATCATTCACACACTTCCTCCAAAGATGGAGAAAGATCTTTGCACGGTATTCACGGGTCATTCCTGAAATAGAAAAGATGGAAATCTTTGTTAACAACCTAATACCAGAATTGAACTATGCTCTACAAATGCAAGATTCTCCTAGCTTCAAAAGGATGATCAAAAAGGCCCTCTGTATTGAGGAAGTTATGGTTAAAAGGGGAGAGATTACCCTTCAAAATGAAAGTAAGACCAATAACTCCAACTCCAAGCCCAAATGGTGGAAACAAAACAAAAACATTGTTAATGATGGAGTGGTTGATGCTTCTAACATTGGTCATAAGACTGAGGCATTCAATCTAACCAATGGCATGCAAGCAAGCAAAGATGCCAAGGTAACAGCTCCCATCCCCAAAGAAAACAATGATAGCAACAAAGGATGAACATGGACATCAAAACCCTAGAGAACATTCACTCCTTTGGGGGAACATCTTGAGATTGTTTTGAAAACATTGGTGGATAACAAAGTCCTTACAATTCCCAACTCCAAACCATGGGAACCTATGGTCAAACCCAAGTGGTGGGACAATAACTCCTACTGTGTCTTTCACAAAAACAAAGGACACAAGACTAATAATTGTCTAAAAATTAAACATGTTATCCAAGACCTCATCAAAGGAGGTAAGATCAAGATAGATGTACATACCACTAATGAGGACCACATAGTATTTAATAAACCCTTTCCTAATTACAATCAAGGAGAAATGTCTAAAGGGAAAGGTAATGAGGTAAACTACACCTATTCCAAGCATGATAATGTGATCAAAATTCGCAACATTAAAACCAAATCCATCAATGTGATCACAATCAAAGGTGCATCATCCCATTCAAATGCTATAACATGAAGCCAAGCATAGGTTACAATCAAAGGACCTCCAAAACTGACATCAACATCAGAGGTTCCTATTATAACTATTTCTAAACCAGCAACAAAACACGTGGTCACCATCCCCAGTGTGAAATATGACTTGGTAGACCAATTGCAACAAACCACTGCCAAAATTTCCATCTTCCAATTACTCAAGATATCCACGGTGCATAGGGAAATCCTAGAATAGGCCCTATATGCTACTAATGTTCCAAAGGACATTGATATAGACAAATTTCAAGCGATGGTCAACTGTATCTCAGCACCGCATTACCTCAATTTCTTTGAAGAGGATGACAAGTCATTGACACATCCACATAATCAACCCCTTCATATTGAGGTCCTTATCCATAAATCTCATGGTAGGTGCATATTGATAGATGGAGGGGCAGGACTAAATATCTGTACATTGGATCTAATCAGGGAACTGGGTCTGTCCGAATAGGAAATTGACTCTATAAATAGAATAACCATCAAAGCATATGATGAGGAAGAAAGGTCCTCGAGAGGGCTTATTGTTCTACCTATCAGGGTCACACTGATTGAGAGAAATGTCCTATGCCAGGTTCTTGATTTACCATTGGCCTACAATATTCTACTAGGGAGACCATGGAGTCATGACAAGAAAGCTATACCATCCACTTACAACCAATGTATAAATTTCCCACACAATGGGGTGGAAGTGATGATTCCTGCAGATGCTAACTACACTTGCAACAACATTAAAGCAGGTAGCATGATCCCCCACAACAAGGAGGCTCTGGATGCAATTACTCCTAAAACTACCAAGGACATGGTCATGAAGAGTTTTAGCAAAACCCAGAGATTCAAAGAAACAAGTATGGTCGAATACAAGCTGGATCTAACTCCCTCACTGATAGAGCTTCTAGTATCTCCAAAATCTTACGGAAAACCTTCATCAACATTCACACCTACAGCGTCTAAAGCACCAAAAGTACATAAAGAAACTGGCATGATAAAAGCATCCACATCTTCTTTAGATAATACAGAAGACCAAGCAGTCTTGGATTGGCTTTACAGGGGTGAACCAGTAGAATCTAAGGTCAAACATGTGAAAATATCCCCAGAACAATATGGAAAGGGATATGATTTCCTTACACAAATGGGTTATAAAGGAAAGGGACCTCTCAATGACATAGAATGAGGAATTGTTGAGCCTATACTGATGGAGTTCCACAACACCAGAGATAAGATGGGACTGGGATTTAATACTAAAACTAATAAACCTCCTCCATAGGAATGTCCAAATGAGTTTGAACAATGGTCCTATGAGAGATTGCTACATGTTGGTGCACAAGATCCTAACTATCAAGGGGAGAGGTACGTACCTATCTTTGAGGTACCATAGGATCTTCACACTCCTTTACTAGCACAATCTCCCATTCAAGAGGTAGGAGACTCTCTGGCAACAATCACTCAAGAGGTACCCTGGCCACAAAATTTACATCCTAACTGGGGGCAATTGGTCACAATTTCATATGTCTTGGATTTACCCCATTTTGATCTACAAGAAGTTAACCACATAAATCATATAAACATTGTTGAGTATTTAAATAGATCTAATGATGATGTCACAGACTCTCATGACTATGAATGAGATCGGTTATCTATTGCCTCTGAAGACATTGAAGTAGATGCAATTCACATGTTTTCTGCTTCCTCAGCTCCTAGCAAACGATCTGACACTCCTCTCAATGATGTTGATCCTCTTGAAGCTGAAGAAGAATTCATTCCTGTCAACATTAATGAAGACAGAGGAGAAAATATAAGTCTCAAATATTTTCATAGACTACAAGAAAGAAGCCTCCTCTTACAAAGGAATGATGATGAGACTTCTACTGACGAGTCGCTAGATTTTGATCTACATACAACTAACAATGACCCTTTTTACAGTGATCTAACTCTTATTGGTATAAATATCAAGGAAACTAACCTAATAGACCATGTCATGTCAGTTAATAGTTTTGATGCTAACACGATGTTGTCCTATCCAAATTCTAACTCCCTAACTTTGATACATCTAGACTTAATTGATTGGACAAAAATAGATCCTAATCTGGTCCTCAAATTTTCCAATGACCACACTCTAGCTTGCTATCTTAATGCTTGTGAACCTTACCCTTCTTCCACCACAGCAAGGAGCGAGAACATGTCACTGGAGGATATCAAGTTTCTTAGTCACAAACAAAAAAATAAAATGAAAAAGTGGACTGATGGTGAAAACCACTCTGTGGAAGTATCAGATCCCAAAATAGTAAATAAAAAAGATGTATCTAATGGTGAAAACCTCTCAGAGGAACCAAAGGATGAGACTCTTGATATCCTCCCTAAACACTTTCAGGAAAGATCTTCAGTATTGATTGAACCCACGCAGCCAGTAAACTTGGGCACAGTTGAAAATCCTTAAATAGTTCATCTGGCACAATCTTTATCAGAAGAGGAGAAGGTACAATTCATAGCATTCATGAAAGAGAAGAAGATCAAATTTGTATGGTCTTACACTGATATGCTAGGGCTTGATCCTAATCTCATCATGCACCATTTATCTATAGCTCCTGGAATCAAGCCCGTAAATCAAAAACTTAGGAAAATGCACCCACATGTTGCATTATTGGTCAAAGCAGAGCTAGAAAAGTTGTTAAAAGCAAGATTTATTCAAGTCATTTCCTATGTAGGGTGGATCTCCAATGTCATCCCCATTTCTAAATCTGATAAATCTATTAGGATCTATATGGACTTTAGAGACCTAAACAAAGCATGTCCGAAGGATGACTTCCCTCTACCAAACATCAACATGATCATAGATCTTACAGCTAGCTTTTAGATGTATTCATTAATGGATGGATTCTCTGGTTATAATCAAATCAAGATCACCCCTGAGGATCAAGAGAAAATCACATTCACATGTACATGGGGCACCTTTTTCTGGAACGTCATGCCTTTTGGGTTGAAAAATGCTAGCGCCACATATCAAAGAGCTATGACAACAATATTCCATGACATGATGCACAAGAACATGGAGGACTATGTCAATGACACATTGGCTAAATCTAAAGAGAGAGGTACTCACATTGTGGACCTTAGAAAGATATTAGATTGGATGGAATAGTTACAACTCAGACTCAACCCAAAGAAATGTGCTTTTCGGGTCCAATCAAGGAAGCTCCTAGGATTCATTATATCAGCAAAGGGAATTGAGGTTGATCCTGCTAAATTAAAAGCTATTCTAGAGATGGTTCCCCCATGTAATATTATTCAAATGAGGACACTACAAGGGAGACTCTAGTCTATTCGGACATTCATGTCCCAACTTGCAGATAAGGCACAACCCTTTAATAAATTGCTACATAAAGGGGTTCCATTCAACTAGGATGAACACTGTGAAACAAACTTCAGAGAATTGAAGGGCTAACTAGCTTCTCCACCTATTCTTATGGAACCTATTCATGGAAAACCTTTTCTCCTGTACATTTCAGCTATAGCTACATCCCTAGGAGTATTACTGGCGCAAGAAGATGAAACAAAGAAAGAAAGAGAAATCTACTACATTAGTATAACATTAGTCACTTATGAGCTCAATTATAGAATTATTGAAAAATCATGCTTAGCAGTTGTCTTTGCATCACAGAAATTAAGACACTACATGCTCTCTCACATAGTGAAGCTCATTGCTAAGATTGACCCTCTAAAATATCTTTTGAGCAGGACAACATTAACAGAGCGTTTGGCCAAATGGGTCCTGATTCTGAATGAGTTCGACATTGAGTATGTAGAATGAAGAGCTATCAAAGGACAGGTACATGCAGACCAATTGGCAGATTTACCACTCCAAGATAATGAACCTCTACTAATTGAATTCTCTGATGAAACAATCATGCATCTCACTGAACATCCATGGAAGATGTACTTTGATGGCTCATTCACTCAACAAGGGTCTAGAGCAGGGGTTCTCTTCATAACTCCACAAGGATACAAGATCCCCAAATCTTATAAATTGATGTTTCCATGCACCAACAATATCTTAGAGTATGAAGCACTAGTAAACGGCCTCAAGCTCGCTATGGAATGGAAGGTCATTGAATTACACGTGTATGGTGACTCCCAACTAATTATCAATCAGGTCAATGGGGAGTATCAAACAAAAGATGAAAAGTTGATGCCCTACAAGCAACTAGTTGATGATCTGAAGAAGTACTTTGTCTTCATCACATTTCAACAGATACCAAGATTAGAAAATAAGGCTGCGGATGCTATGGCTACCTTAGCATCCATGTTACAACTAGAGGAACATCAATTCCACTATGACTTCTTGGTGGAGGAAATATCCCATCCTACCTATGATAACCCTGAATACCAGGTAATCTGTGCCTTAAATATGCCAAATCAATCTCGATATGCCAGTATCATTGCGTACCTTTTAGACCAAAATCTTCTTGCCAATCTATCTAGAAATGAGAAATGATCCCTGATTAGGATAGCATCGTGTTACATCCTCATAACTAACAACTTATATTGATGCGGTCTCGATGGTATGCTTCTTCGGTGTTTAGAACTCAAAGAGTCTGATCTCACATTCAAAGATGTCCATGAAGGTGTATGTGGATCACACTTGAATGGATTTTTGTTAGCTAAAAAACTGCTCAGAGTAGGCTATTATTGGCCTACCATGGAGAAGGATGTTGTTCAATTCTAAAAATTATGTCTTAAATGCTAGACATATGGGAATCTTATTCATGCTCCTGCTAGAGAACTTATTCCCTTCATAACACATTGGCCATTTCAGCAATGGGCCTTTGACTTGGTTGGACAAATATTTCCCAACTCTTCGAATGGACATAAGTTTATTATAATAGCCATTGAGTATTTCACAAAATGGGTCAAAGTTGTGCCACTAACCAAAGCCACAGGAAAACAGGTGGCTATGTTCATTTTAAACTACATTATTTGTAGATATGGGATACCCTCATCAATTGTGACTGACAATGGGGGGCAATTCAGAAATCAATACATGGATGATCTTTGTGAACAATTCTATATTAATCAACATTTCTCCTCAATCTATTATCCTTAAGGTAATGAGAAGGCTGAGGCATCAAAAAAAAATATTCTCAAAATCCTACATAGAACTGTGAGCAAGTCTGGCAAAGACTGGCATCTATAATTAAATCCAGCACTATGGGCCTACAGAACAAGCATAAGAACACCTACTGGGGCCATGTTATTTTCTCTAGTCTATGGTGCTGAAGCGGTATTACCTATTGAGGTTGAAATACCATCTTTACAGATATCTTTACAAGGACTGGTTACTGATGAGCAGTACCACATAGATTGGGTAAATTCTCTGGACCTCCTAGATGAGCACAGACAACAAGCATTTGATCACCTCAAAGTGTACCAAGAAAGAATGTCCAAAGGTTACAACAAGAAGGTCAAACCACACAAGTTTGAGGTGGGAGACCTTGTTCTCAAGAAAAATCCTAAGAATCAGCCTAGCAGGGAGCAGAAAGGAAAATTTGAACCTAACTGGCTAGGACCCTGTGTCATTACAGCTACTTTTGGGACTGGAGCTTATTAGTTAGCTTCACCTAAGGGAGACATTCTTCTAGATCCTATGAATACTCTCCATTTGAAGTGGTTCTATGCTTAATGTTTGGCTAGCAGAGCCTGTACAGCATATAGTTCTTGCAAAATACCAAAAACATTCAGAAAATTGATCCTAAAGAAATACAAAAATAGTAGAAAAGGACCTTCAAAAAAAGGGTATCCTTGGTGAAAACCTGGTAAACAGGTGCCTTGATACTACAAAAACATTCAAAAATAGCAAAAATAGAAAAAAATTTGAAAAAGAGAAAAGTGCCTTGATGAGCACCTGGTAAAATAGGCATCTTGGTAGAAAAAGAAAAAGAAGGTCTTGCCAAGTGGTGAAAACCTGGCAATCAGGCGTCACTTGTATTCTGTGCTCCATCTATCAATGCACTGCTAATACTAGGCCTTCATAAATTTTGCCTGTGCTCATACGCTGACTTCATTTTCCTACATGACTATATTCATATTAGGTTGTGTTGTATTGTCCCAACTTGTTTTGGGTGGCGACTCGAAGAAATATCCACAAATAGTGTTGAGTAATATTTATTGTTTTATACACATTTCCTCAATATGAATACCAAATCTAGAGTAAGAGAGCATCCTGAAGTTAAGTTGGAGGGTGGAATTTCAACCACTTCTAGTGTTGGTTAGCCTAGGAAAGGAAAGAAGAACAAAGACACTCCATCCTCAAGAAGACAAGAGAATGATACTAAAAGAGAGTATTCAATCCAATACAATCATGAAGGAAATACATCAGAATGTGAAGAGGCTCCATACTTGGGATTGGATACATATGGAGATAACATTTCTCCTAGTGAAAGAGAGGAGGAGGAGTATGATGCCACTATCTCAAATTCTAAAGATTCCTTTGAAGATAAAGATGAATATAATATATTCCTCCAAGAGCAGTGGGTTATCAAAAGACAAAGAGAGAAAGAGATAAAAAGGAAGAAAAAAAAAAAGCAATGGCTGAAATAGTAAGCAATAAAACATGTTGAAAAAACTAAGAAAGATGAAGAGAAAACTGTCACTCACCAAAGTATTGATGCTCAAATTTCTAAAGATAAAGGAAAGAATAAGGTCATAGGAAGTGAAATAGATGAACCTAAGAATCAAAAATTTCTAATAGATCAAATGTCTAAGTTGGACATTGACCTTGAGAGATCCAAAAGGGAGAAGGAAACCATGGCCAAAATCATGGAGAAAGCAGAAGAAAATTCTTCTACTTTAGAGATGAAGAAGAAGATTGGTTTCCTCATGCAATCTTCTGGCCTTTCCCATGTTGGTGTTTAAAATTATACAACATCAAATGCCAAAGCTTCTACTTTCCAAGATGATGATAGATTCAAAAGGAGACCACTTCATGCAGAAAGGTACAAGAAATTTTTTTTCATTGGTATTCCTAGTTATCCCAGTGTAGTCCCAAATGAGATTGGGAATAGACTTCCCAAATTTTTAGGAAATAATGTTATTAATTGTGAGGTACATTTAAGAAAAAAATTTGATATCATGGATGACCTTAACATTAATCATGAAGATGTCTTGATGAAACTTTTTGTTCAATCTCTAGTTGAAGATGCTAGGGAATGGTTTAGAGGGTTATCTCATGGTTTTGTGGGGTCTATGGATGAACTGGTAGATTTCTTTAAGGAATAATATGGTGATAAGACAAATGAGGGATTATTGTTGAATGAATTTAAAAATATAAAGAAAAAATCAAATGAGGAATTTTCTGAATTCAATACAAGATTCCAAAGAGCTATGCATAGGATTTTTCAAAAATTAAGGCTTGATAAAAAGATATGTCTTGCTACGTACTTAAATGGTTTTGATTCTAAAATAGGATATTCTCTCTGAGACAAGAATCCAACAAGCCTTACTAAATCCTATAAGATAGCTATTAATATATAAATGAATAGAAAAGTATCAGGAAAAATATGTAAAATGGATGATGGGCGGTTTAGTAGAAGCAATAAAAAAGAACCAGAATATAAATATTATAAAGCTCCACATAATAGTAGGTCATCCCATAATAGTTATAATCCCCAAAATAGGATGCAAATCATCCATATGGTACCCAATACAAAGATGGGAAACCTATTATCTCACAAAGAAAGGACAAGCCTGATAATAAGATACCTGATTCTTTGCAAAAAAAATTTGTTAATATGTGCAATGATGATTATTGGTGTGAAGCTTGTGAAAACTCACATAATCCTGATTTTTTTGTTTCTCTGGGTACATATGCAATTGAGGAACAAGGAGAGAAATAAGGTGAGTTGTGTCATTATAATTCTTGTGCTATGACTATTCTCATTCATGTCCTGATGTAGATTCTGATAATAAAATTGAGAACCATGATATGTATGGTTCACAAGGTAGAGTAGAAGTATATCACCAACAAATTTTGTCTGATAGTGAAGAAGAAAAGGTCTTATGCTCAAAATATTGAGGAATATACAATAGTAAAAAGACCCTCTGATGAGGAGAGAGTGAGAATTATAGCTAACGTGGTTACTAATGCAAGAAGTAATTATAACTTGATAAATAGAGTAGTGGGTGATGCAGATAACCAACCATATGGCATTTTTATCAAATAAAACAAAATAGATGCCAAGCAGACACAAAAGAAGGAAAGATCTGATGAGAATGTAAGTAAGGTAAAATTTAAAAGTGTAAACAAGTCAAGTGGTCCAAACATTGTATCTGAGGTAAAGGTTAAAACACCAAAAATATGTTTTTCTCCTCCTAAAATGGACAATAAGGTATCAAAGGAGAAAGAGCCAACCTCGACCATTCAGGTTGAGGATGGTCATCTTAATCTTGAAAATAAAGAACCCTCTGATAAAAAATATACCCTTGTTGATATGGGGCAAGTATTGTCACAAATATCTGTTAAAGTTCCATTTTTAGAAATAATGAGAATTAAGGAGCATAAATAGATGGTCCTCACAATGCTAGATGGTGTTTTTTCAATAAGATTCCAAAAACCAAAAGGTAGTGAAAAGATGAAAAATGTACAAAATAAGTCAGATAGCAAGGGAAAAGAGTCTGAAGGAATGATTTCAAAAATCCCTCAAATTTATTTGAATACAAATCATGTAAACATTTCCTCAAGAGTTGTTGATCCATTTTTCTTAATTTTGGTTATTAATGGTAAGATGCTAAAAAATTGTATGATAGATTTTGGAACATCTAACTCTGTTATACCTACAAAAATAATGAATTCAATGGGATTACAAGCTGACACTCCTCATGGAATATGTCAGGAAATGGACTCTAGACAAATCCCTGTCATTGGTACTATTAAGGCTTTTCCTTATAGGTTAGCAATATGTCCTGAAAAAATGCTAACAATGAGTGTCTTGGTTGTTGATATTCCACCTCATTATGGAATGTTTTTTATCAAGAAAATGGAGTGCTTCAATGGGTGGAATTATCCAATATGATTTGTCTTTTTCTACTTTCAATATTGCTGGTGATAATGTCAAGGTGTCAAGGGAAAGTAGGACTTGTCATATTATTAAAGCAAATGAAGATACTAACATGAATTGTTTTGTTGATACTAATATTGGATCTTTTTAAGTTCAAGATACTAGGGTTGAAGAAAGAACTCAACCTATGTTGTTTTTTTATGATAAGAACAATTTGGTGGACTAGTGTGATTTGTGGACCATGTACTTTGACAGAGAAAGTTCTAAGGAAGGAGCTGGTGCAAGAATTCTATTGATAACTCCTAGTGGTAATACCTACAATATTTCTTTTACATTATTGTTTTCATGCACAAATAATGATGAACTATAATTGATTGAATGTTTGAAGATGATAAGTTGATGATCACTAAGCTGCAAAAGTGAATGCAAGACATTAAATCAGTTAATGTATTGTATTTTCATTGGTGTCAACTTTATATGGTTTGATTATTCAAACACATATTGGTCATAATCTTGAAGATCTGAAGAGACAAAGTTTATGTTATTGGTAAAAACATAAAATTTTGTATACACCGAGTGATAGTAAAGACTGATCGACTGTGCACACTGATGGACAGTGTAAACTAAGCATATTAGTAACCAAGAAATTGTTATAGATCATGTGTCACCAAGAATTTCACCATATATACTGAGCACCACAGCTAACTAAAGTTGTTACCGAGCATAACTGAAGTTGCTACCAAGCACAACTAGAGTTGTTGACAGAGCAAAACTGAAGTTCAAGAATGACAAAACTACTTAGCTGGCAAGAGCTATATTTAGAGATTGATTGATTGATTTCTTTATTCTTAACGATTAGTTAAACTAAAGCATATGTGTGTGTATATTTGGGTACCTGATAAGAGAGACACAACACATCAATAAGTCATTGCATTAGTTCAAAAAGGTTAAATAAGCATGTAAAACCCCCTAATATTGACCTATTGCCTTCTAACTAAGAAGAGTGTGATTAGTAACATAATAGCCCTCAGATTATGCTACCATCAATGACATATATGACCTAGCATGAAGGATTTTAGTTTAAAACAAGCTAAATGATGAAGAAACATGCATTCTAGCTCTAAGCATGAAAGTAAGAACAAAGCAAAAGCATGAAATATGAAGTGGATGTAGATGTAGATGTGGCTGAAATGTATAGGAGTAAGGGTTTTCCATGAATAGGTGCCATAAGAATAGGTGGAGCAGCCAGGTACCCTTTTAATTCTTTGAAGTTTGCTTCACAGTGTTCATCCCATTTGAAGGTAATCCCTTTATGTAATAGCTTAGTAAAGGGTTGAGCCCTATCTGCAAGTTGGGAGATGAATCTCCTGATAGACTGGAGTCTCCCTTGTAGTTTCCTCATTTGACTGATGTTACATGGAGGAGCCATCTCGAGAATAGCTTTTACTTTTGCAGGATCTACTTCAATTCCCTTTGCTGATACATTGAATCCTAGGAGCTTCCCTGATTGGACCCCAAAGGCACATCTCTTCAGTTTGAGCCTGAGTTGGAACTATTCCATTCGATCCAATATTTGTATTAGGTCAGCAATGTGAGTACCTCTTTCTTTAGATTTAGCCAATGTGTCATCAACATAGTCGTCCATGTTCTTGTGCATCATGTCATGGAATATTGTTGTCATGGCTCTTTGATATGTTGCACCGGCATTCTTTAACCCGAACGGCATGACATTCCAAAAAAAGGTGCCCCATGCGCATGTGAATGTGGTTTTTTCTTGATCCTCAGGGCTGATCTTGATTTGATTATAGCCTGAGAATCCATCCATTAATGAATACATTTGAAATCCTACTGTAAGATCTATGATCATGTTGATGTTTGGGAGAGGGAAGTCATCCTTTGAACATGCTTTTTTTAGGTCTCAAAAGTTCATACAGATCTTGATAGATTTATCAGATTTAGAAATAGGGACCACATTGGAGATCCACCCTGCATAGGCAATGACTTGAATAAATTCAGCTTTCAACAACTTTTCCATCTTTTCTTTTACCAATAATCCAACATGAGGATGCATCTTTCTAAATTTTTGTTTCATGGACTTGATCCCAGGAGCTATAGACAAATGGTGCATGAAGAGATAAGGATCTAGCCCTGGCATATCAGTGTAAGACCATGCAAAGTTAATCTTCTTCTCCTTCAGGAATTCTGTGAACTGTACCTTCTCTTCCTCTCATAAAGATTGTGCCAGATGAACTATTTGAGGATTTCCAACAGTGCCCAAGTTTATTGGCTGTGTTGGTTCAATCAATACCGAAGACCTTTCCTGAAAGTGTTCAGGGAGAATATCAAGAGTCTCATCCTTTGGTGCCTCTAAGAGGTTTTCACCATTGGATACATCTTTTTTCTTTACTATTTTGGGATCTGATACTACCACAGAGTGGTTTTCACCATCAGTCTACTTTTTCTTTTTCTTTTTTAGTTTGTGACTAAGAAACTTGATATCCTCTGGTGACATGTTCTTGCTCCTTGCATTGGTGGAAGAAGGGTAAGGTTCACAAGCATTGAGATAACAAGCCAGGGAGTGGTCATTAGGAAATTCAAGGATAGGAGTAGGATTTGTTTCATTCCAATCAATTAGGTCTGGATGTATCAATGTTAGAGAGTCAAATTCTGGGAAGGACAACATCATGATAGCATCAAGACCATTAACCGACATGACATGGTCTATTAAGTTAGCTTCTTTGGTATTTAGATCACTAAGAGTGAAATCATCATAAAAAGGGTCATTGTTAGTCATATGTGGACCAAACTCTAGTGACTCGTCAGTAGAAGTCTCATCATCATCTCTTTGTAAAAGGAGGCTTATTGCTTGTAGTCTATGAAAATCTTCTAGACTTATGTTTTCATCTGTGTCTTCATCAATGTTCAGGAGAATGAACTCTTCTTTAGATTTAGGAGGATCAACATCATTGAGAGGAGTGTTAGATCGCTTACTGGGAGCAAAGGGAGCTGCAAACATGTGAATTGAATCTACATCAATATCTTCAGAGGAAATAGATAGTTGATCCCATTCATAGTCATGAGAGTCTGTGACATCATCATCAAATCTATTTATGTATTCAGCATTGTTTATTTGATGTACTTGATTAGTTGTTTGTAGATCAAAGTGTGGTAGATTGAGGACATGTGAAATTGTGACCAGTTGCCCCCAGTTAGGATGTAAATTCTATGGCTAGGGTATTTCTTGAGTGATTGTCACTATGATGTCTCCTACCTCCTGAATGGGAGGTTGTGCTAGTAAAGGAGTGTGAAGATCATGTGGTACCTCAAAGCTAGGTACTTACTATTCTCCTTGATAGTTGTGATCTTGTGCACCAACATGTAACAATCTCTCATAGGACCATTTTTCTAACTCATCGGTTTCATCATTCCCTTTATCTGAGTGTGGACATTCTTTTGGAGTGGGTTCATTAGTTTTAGTATTAAAACCCAATCCTGTCTTATCTCTGGTGTTGCAGAACTCCATGGGTATAGGCTCAACAAGCCCTCGTCCTATGTCATTTAGAGGTCCCTTTCCTTTGTAACCCATTTGTGTGAGGAAATCATATCCCTTTCCATACTGTGCCAGGGATATCTTTACATGTTTGACCTTAGATTCCACTGGTTTGCCTTTGTAAAGCCAATCCAAGACTGTCTGTTCTTGTATGTTATCTGAAGAAGATGTGGATGTTTTTACCATGCCAATTGCCTTATGTACCTTGGGCTTTTTGGATGCTATAGGTGTGAATGTTGATGATGGTTTCCCGTAGGTTCATGGTGACACCAGAAGTTCTATTAGTGAGGGAGTTAGGTCTAGCTTGTACTCTCCCATACCTGTTTCTTCAAGTCTCAAGGTTTTTCTAAACTCTTCATAACCATGTCCTTGGTAGTTTCAGGAGCAACTGCATCCATAGCCTCTTTGTTGTGTGGGATCATACTACCTGCTTTGATATTGTTGCAGGTGTAGTTAGCATCTGCAGGAACCATTACTTCCACCCCATTATGTGGGAACTTTATGCATTGGTGATAAGTAGATGGTACAGCTTTCATTTTGTGAATCCATGGTCTCCCTAATAGAATATTATAGGCTAATGGTAAATCTAGAACTTGACATGTGACATTCCTCTCAATTGGTCTTACTCTGATAGGTAGACAAATAATACCTCTAGAGGATCTTTCTTCCTCATCATAAGCCTTAATTTTTATCTTGTTTCCAGAGTCAATTGCCTATTCTAAGAGGCCTATTTTCCTGATTAGATCTAATGTATAGATATTCAATCCTGTGCCTCCATCTATCAACACGCGTCTAACACAAGATTTATGAATAAGGACTTCAATATAGAGTGGTTGATTGTGTGGATGTATCAATGACTTATCATCCTCTTCAGAAAAGGAAAGGTAGTGCGGCGCTGAGATGTGATTGACCATCACTTGAAAATTTTCTATATCAATGTCCTTTGGAACATTAGCAGCGTGTAGAGCTTGTTCTAGGATTTCCCTATGTACCGTGGATATCTTGAGCAATTAAAAAATGGAAATTTTGGCAGAAGTTTGTTGCAATTGGTCTACCAAGTCATATTTTGCTCCAAGGATAGTAACTGTGTGTTTTGTTTCTAGTTAGGAATAGTTATAATTGGGACCTTGGATGTAGAGGTTGATGTCATTTTTGGAGGTCCTTTGGTTTTAACCTGTGCTTGGCTTCACGTTACAACATTTAAGTGGGAGGAGGCACCTTTAATTGTGATCACATTGATAGATTTGGTTTTAATATCAAGCATATTGATCACATTGTCATTTTTGGAATAGGTGTAATTTACCTCATTACCCTTCCCTTTAGATGTCTCTCCTTGATTGTAATTAGGAAAGGGTTTGTTAAATGTTGTATGATCCTCATTGGTAGTATGTCCATCTATTTTGATCTTACCTCCTTCGATGAGGTCTTGGATGATATTCTTAAGTTTGAGACAATTATTAGTCTTGTGTCCTTTTTTTTTGTGGAAGACACAATAGGAATTATCATCCCACCACCTGGGTTTGACCATTGGTTCCCACGGTTTAGAATCAGGAATTGTAAGAACTTTGTTAGCCACCAATGTTTTCAGAATAGTCTCAAGAGGCTCCCCCAAAGGAGTGAATGTTCTTTGGGGTTTTGAAGTCCATGTTCATTCCTTATTGTTATCATTGTTTGCTTTGGGGATGGGAGGTGTTACCTTAGCATCTTTTCTTGCTTGCATGTCATTGGTTAGATTAAATGCCTCAGTTTTAGGACCAATGTTAGAGGCCTCAACCACTATGTCATTAACAACATTCTTGTTGTGCTTCCACCATTTAGGCTTGGAGTTGGATTTGTTTCTTTTGTTTTCATTTTGAAGGGTGATCTCCCCTCTTTTGACCATGACTTCCTCAATACAGAGGGAATTTTTAATCATTTTGTCAAAGCTAGGAGAATCTTGCATTTGTAGAGCATAACTCAATTTAGGCACTAGATTATTAATGAAGATTTCCATCTTTTCTATTTTGGGAATAACTCTTGAATATCATGCAAAAATCTTCCTCCATCTTTGTAGGAAGTGTGTGAATGATTCTCCAGTTCATTGTTTGGTGTTACATAGGTCCATCATGGTTACATCATGTTGGACGTTTTAGGAGTAATGTTGAATGAATCATTGGATCAACTCCTCAAATGTCTTGACCTTAGGGTTCAGTTTTGAGAACCATTCCATGGCATTACCTCCTAGAATTCCTGGAAATAGTCGCATGAGGTATGTAGGTTCGTGCATGTATTCTATGCTTAGAGCACCAAATTCCCTTACATGGTCATGTGGATCAATTTCTCTCATGTATTTTTCATACTTTGGCCTTGCCACATTAGGAGGAAACGGGACCATAGTGATACTCTTGTCAAAAGGAAACGGACAAATGGTGTCCAAAGAGTATTTTGTTTTGGGTTTCTCCTTTTCCTGTTTGAGATTTGTGAGCTCTTTTTGCATTAGATTGAGCTGTTTGGTGAGAATAGATACTGGATTTGGTACTTCCTTCTCTTTGAGTTTTTCCACATCATAATTCTTAGGTAATTTGACACATGTGGATGCGAGATGGAGGAAGTATTTTTCTTTGTTATCACTAATTATCCATTCTAATAGTTTGTGGATCCGTTTGCTTTGTTTGAGTTTCTCATATTTGTCTTCAGGGATCTCATCCTCACTATCTGAGCCAAATGGATTATGTTCATACCTGGGTCTTTCTTCTTCTTCCATGCCTTCATATTTTTCGTGTTTGCCATCATTATAATCCTCAAAAGCCTTACTCCATTCATGAGTGTTGCTATCCATTTGAGGGGAATCTAGATCAAGAAGGGAATTGTGAGAAGTTTCTCCTTGAAAGTGTGGTGTTTTAGGAGGCACTTTCAAATCTTTAGTTGTGTACTTGTTGCATCTTGTGTTAACCATGAAGTTGTTTCTCAACTTTTGTCAACATTTCCCAATAGTGCAAGTGAGAATTTTAGATTGTTCAAGTGGGCGTGTCTTAGGTAGAAGTAACTATTTGTTGTTGGTGGATGTGAATGATTCCAGCATCAGATGGTTAGAATTCCCTGATAGTGAGTTGGGAATCAAGTCGTTGGTAGGAAATGGTTAGACCACACGTATTGAACCGATCATGAAAAACTGACAAGGCATACAAGGTGGATGTTTCGAAAGTGTTTTGAAATAAAAATAGGGAGACCAGAAGAGACAACAAAAACTAGCTAAAGAGAAAAAAGTGTACCCTAATCAACTAAGACTTCCTAAGAAAAACTCCTACAAGTAGCCACTACCCTGAATGCGAGCTCCCAGATGTGAGCCTCTGATGGTACCAGATTTGATCCTAGAATTTGGATGTGACTATGTGCTGACTAAATGTGATCTAGGATACCAAATGTGATCCTAAACACTGAATGCAACCTGGGAAATCCTAGATGTGACCTTATGATGTCTTTGTCAATTTTGGTCAGTTCTGAAAAGTTTGTTTTTGAAGTGCGTGAAGTTGCTTGTTTCCAGATTGCTTTAGGAGGTGTCGTAAGGTGTGAAAAACACTTGTACTCTAGGGTTTGAAATTTTTTGATTATTTTGAGGAGCTTATCTTTTTAATGATCATTTGAACATGTCAAATAGTTTTGCATTGTTCGGAGGGTGAAGCAAACACTCATCTTTTCCTATTTTCTAGGTGGAGGATGAAAATCTTTGCTCGTTGACTTAGGTACACACTCAAATGCTAATCAGAATACTGTGTGCTATAATTTTGTCACATTTCTATGAATCCTTACATTCAAGAACACTCAAGAATGAGGTCTCAAAAATCGATCCATAGCTCCCTAGGCATGGAGTGCAAGGGTTTTTAGAATGCTATCAGCTAGAGCTATTAAGCCTATAACCTTGTTAGTAAACCATGCAATGGGAGATTCAGTGAAGACAAGGGAAAGAATGCCAATATCTTCAAGAATCAAGAATGAAATGCAATGCAAGCTAGATTAAGGTGAATATGCAAGTTAAGCTATGAAAATGAAAGAACAAGTATTACAAAGCCTCCTAGTTAAGCTAGATGAATTGATTTAAAGAATAAAAGAAATTTAAGCTAAGAATGCCATGATAATGCAAGAAATAAAACTATGATAACATGTAGATGCAAAATCCAAGAATGCTCCAAATCTTCAAAAAGCTCCAAAGTGACCTAGAAAACCTACAGCATAACATTAGCATCAAAACCTAAGATATGAAAATGAAGGAGAGAGCTCTCCTTTTATAAGAAATGAGATGAAATGGACCATCGAGATTAAGAGGCAAAACTCTTAATCAAGGGTGGAGAAAAATGGAAGCTTGATCCGTGTGCACAAATATCCTCCAATAGGAAAATAGGAGTTGACTTTTGTGTCCCACATAAGACAAAAAGTGCTTTTTCCCTTTTTATAAAATA